>JAKRZM010000550.1:408577-540438 GCA_036379175.1 Heliconius cydno galanthus
TTTTGTTTTTTTGTCACTTCTGCAAATAAATCAATGAGCCTAGACTAGACGATACTGTAGGCCTCCGAAGAACGTCGAGCCTATGTTTATCTAATGTGCAGTTGCTAGTCTATAATGTAACTCCGTCACTTATTATTGAAGCTATAATAAGAGATAAATCTGAGACCGGCTTAGAAATACATTCTTTACTAATTATTAGTCTGACATTCTTCACAAAATTAAATATATCTACATTATACTTTAGATAAAATCCTCAAAAAGTTTTTTCCTGTTTGGTCTTAGTGGTTAGTAAAAGAATTCTTAAACGAGGTTACTAGTACGATTGTGAATATAGTACAATTTGTAAGTATAGAATAATATATTTAAAACTAAATATGCTAAGCTAGGTACCCAGGTTCCCTCTGTCAGCCCTGCTACGTGTGGGATACAGCATAAACATAGAAAAAACATAGTTCTACTTGAAAAATAACATACATTCTATAAACTTTTTATCGTAATACAAACAAGATTTTTGAAGCGCCGCATGTTAGCGTTCACGTAGGCAATTTAGCATGGGAAAAATATTTAATAGAATTTGAACTGGTCTAAAATTGTATTAAAGTTAAAAATATACATTTATCTTATCAAAGATAAGGACAGGTGTATATTTACTTATAAATTAAATTTAAGATAGCTTGTCCAAAGATAGATTTTCAAAAAAAATAGATCTCTACAAAAGTATTAATTTTTTTTTAGTGCGCTGCCTCCTGAAATTTGAGGAAAGTAGGAAACAGAAGTGTCTTAATGAGAACGTAGTGTCTTAACACTAGGTTCCCAGGTTCCCCTTGCGTACCCAGCTACGTGCCATAACACACCGTAAAGCTATAAAAATGTACATAATAGAGTTACTGGATTTAAGTACGCGATTCACGAAGTCTAGTCTAATACCTAATTTCATCTAATAACCTTTTCATATAAAAATAAACCCTATTTAAATAAACCAAATATAAATTACAACTGATAATTTCTAGAACAGTATTTCTAGTAAACAGCAATCAAAATAAATTTATCAAATGTATGCTATTTTTAAATATATCGTGACAAGTTCTAGTATAACCATTTAGTTCAACTGATAAATTTGTTGTGAACCTTGACTGCACAACAAATGTTATAACCTAATTAAATTATTTGTCAATATATATTATTAATTTAATATTTCGGCCAAGTGCAAATAGGTTTTAATTTTTCATCTGTAATATTTAATAATCTGTGCAAAATACACAGGAGGATACGAGAAAAATATTTATATAAACGTAAATATCTGTACAATATAACATATTTTACTTTCATTTCTTAACCTAAAAGTCTACAAGAATAATAGTTTTATACAAAACTGCTTGTTATTTTCGAGATTGACACTTTCATTTTTTTTAGCTATATCTCGCATGTACCAGGATAGGCAGAGGTAGTCTAGTGTTAAGACACTGCGCTCTCCGCTTTCCGTCAAATTTTCGACGACTTCGTGTTAAATGACTGCGCGGTACTTAACGCTTTTTCCTTGCGAAGCGAACCAGAGCGAAGATATGAAAACCCCCCTCACCCTACCACCCACAATGAAGTAGTCTCATATAAATATTTAATACTAGCGGCCCTCTCGCGGCTTCACCCGCGTGAACTATAATATTATTAATTTCTGTCTCCATGGCTACGTCCTAGTGACGTTATGCAAAATTTGAGACTCCTAGCATTTGTAGTAACGAAGTTTCATACAAACTTTCGACCCCAAAAACAACCCCTTAGAAGTCGAATATTGCAAATTCCCGTCTTAGCGAGCACCTACATCCTATAAATAACTCTTATGCAAAATTTGAGATTCCTAGCACTTGTAGTTTCTGAGATTTCGTGATGAGTGAGTGACCTTTCGATTTTATATATATAGATATAGATAAAATAATAATATGACATATTAATAATCAGTAATGATAAATTACTTTGGGTTATTACAAAAATAAACAATTATAATAAGAAACGTGAAAGTTCATGAGCGAAAAGTCTATAATGCTGCTAGTGGCCTTGACCGTCATTTAACCAATTAATTACAAGAAAACTTATACGAGATAACAAATTAATATGTTGTTTTACACATAAATAAACATTCATATCGTAAGACTATTTTATTATATTTAAATATATAAAGATTTTGCATTTTGTATGAATAAAAATAAAAACCTGATTCCCTGATTCAGGGTAGGAAGAGGGAACCTAGTGTTATGACACTTTGTTCCCCAATTAAAAAAAACATGAAAATATACAAATAAACAAATTATAAAACAGTATTTTTTTGGCTTCATGCTTTATCCCGCTTTTAGCAGGATAGGCAGAGGGAATCTGAGAACCTAGTAAGAGACCTAAGACACTCGGCTTAAAACGTCGCTGTTACAAAATTTTCGCCGAATTCTGAAGGTATTGTGTTTAAGTAGCTGAACTCAACGCCGCGTTTTGTCTCATTACCAGCGCGAAGAAATGAAGTTATTAAATATTTCATTTCCTCGAGTGGAATCCACATCCTATGTGTGGCTTCTGTGTGAGAATAGAACCCGCAACCCGTCGCTTTTACCGATACTCATACATCATGCGCAGTTAATTTAAGCCAATTTAATTTCCATTAAAATAATAATAGTTTTTATAATTACTATGTTATCTAATGCAACTGTATAGAAAACCTTGAAATATAATATAAAACATGATAATTCTTTATTGCCGCCATTAATCCATGCACAGCCGTGGCCAATGGCGTCATTATCGCTGTCAATTAGAACTACATCCTGCAGAACTAGTTTTTTTTTAAGAACAAAATTAATAATTCCCATTTTACGAGTCCAGTCCAGTAATTTACAAAGATATGAAATAAACGTTGAAGGACATTATTAACAAAGAAGCGGGTACAAGGCGAGCAATCAAACAGATAAGATAATAAAACCAAACAATCCGGAGGACGGAGGACAGAAGAGTCCTCCCTCGTAATCGACTGTAGTCCTTATTTATATTTAGATTAAGACAGCCCTCTTTAAGTAAGTTCTAAAAGAACTACTGCTTTACTGCTCTATATTTGATAATTAGAGGACAAGTGTCCCTTCAAATATTATCACAGATAAATAATAATTAACAATTTGTAACGTTTATTATAAAAGTTGAAAATAAATACTAATTTGTTTTTTAAATGTGTCGATCGAGAATTAATGTTTATTATTATTCATTGCACTAATTATATAGCCTGTGGCATTTTTGCACAGTTTTTATTATGATGGAGAATTATAGAAGCACATTTTATATGCGACATATTAAGAAAAAAACCTTATTTCTTGATATTCTATTATTGTCCACATTCTAATATTGGAATAGAGTATATACGAGCAGCCATAATAATAATTTAGATATACTACTTAATATTGAAGTGATAATATTCACAATTTTATTATTAGAGGCCCTCGTGGCGCAGCGGTTCAAGGGTGTGACTGTAACGCGACGGTTGTGGGTTCGATCCCCACTCGAGGAAGTGAGATATTTCTTTACATTTAAATTTCCATTTCTTCGCTCTGGTGTCGAGACAAAGCGCGGCGTTGAGTTCTGCCCCTCAACTCGCAATGCCTCCAAAAATTCGGCAGAAAGTGGGGAACGGAGTGTCTAGGTTCCTCTGCCTACCCTGCTGTGTGCGGGATACAGCGTGAAGCTAATATTATATCTTTAGACCTACAATTTAAAAGCACAAATCTACAAAACAACTAGGTATATAAAGTATGATAATATTTTTAAAAGTTCTTAAAGGAAGTCGATAGCTTCTAAATTGCGATCAATAGGAGCTTCCAGCAGACGTCGTACTCGTATGTCTAGACTGTACCACAATTTGATTGGTTCCGTCCTTGCATTATATAATACTACTTTCCATAATATTAAACTACTATATTCGTACTTGAGAGGCCAGTCGTGGCTCTGGGACTCAAACGTATGACAGGTCGTAGGTTCGATTCCTATTCGATAAAATTAAATATATTTTCATTTCTTCGCTCTGGTGTCGAAGATGTGCGGCGTTAAAGTCTGCTACAAAACACGAAAATCAATACAATCAAAAGCTATAGCTTCAAAAACGATGCATAAATGCTTTTCATTGCGTCGACTAGAAGCTTCATTTTTTCTGTACTTCAAGGGATCTAAAGGGGACCTAGGGATCTAAATATTTGATGCGCGACCTGGACACAACGGTCCTATAAGGTTTTCGTTTCTACTTCTTGAGGTACGGAACCCTAAACACCACAAATGATTATATTCATCTTATCTAATTAGTATAAATAGATACATACATTTAAAAATTCAATCTTTTCAATCAAATCTTTTAGTACTTTTTTCTTAATAGTATTTGAAACTCGTAGTCATATTACAAAACCGTTTAAAATGATATATATTTTTTTTAATATGTAAATATCGAATGACCTTGTTTTTAGTATATCTTAATTAATATCCTTATATTAGCAATTTATGAGTTACAATAATGAATTAATATATGTATGCGTGATAATTGACAAGCACATTTTTAGATTTTTTAAAATTAGATCTTATTACTATTTAAAACATGAGTTGTACTAGATTTATTTCTTAAGGTATATTCCAAAATTAATATATATTATTTTATATTATTTCAGAAGGGTAGACATAGTGTTAAAACACTTCACTAACGAAAATATTAAAAGTTTCATTTTCTCGAGTGGGAACCGAACCGCAACCGTCGCGTTTACAGCCATAGTTGTTATTTCTCTAAGTTGTTGTTTCTCTAAGACATATTTACCAAACAGTGTAATCATAGAAAAGATTCACCTTGGGAATCCACTTTACGAATGTAGAGCAAAGATAAAGGAATAGTTGCACGGCTTATCGCCCAAAGTGCAGTGCATTTTACATTTGTTACGCTACACCCTGTATATAATAATATTTTAATTTTAATTATATATGTGATATATGAATTAATTATACATTTCTCGGATTTCTTTTTAAACATATAATTAAAATTGGCTATAAAACGTTAAGCTACCAACCATACCACGTATACACATACAGACTACGACAGTTCTACCTATATACGAGTATAAACAGTAATAGTTCATTTTCTTTTCAAAATACTTCCCTCACGTTAATATAGACTCCTTAATTAATATGTTAACTGCGCCCCTTGTTTTATCCCCTTCCCCTAAGCATAGGGTTGGGAAGGTCAGATAGCAGTCAAGTATGGCGCCCTTCCAAGGTCAATGCGAACTCTACCTTGAACGGCCCTGAACAGGAAATACATATATAAGTAGGTAGTTTGTACGCCCAATCCTGATACGCAGTGATCACGTACGCGGTAAAAGAATTAAGGTGTTAAAATTTTATATGCGATAATATATGGCAATTGTAGAGAAGTAACCAAGTTCAATAAGTTGGTTAAAAATTATGGATAATAATTATACATATCTACTTATCATTTTTTTATTTGGCTAAATCGTGAATATGAATTTAAGATATTATTTTGGATTTGAAGGCGTAGTGGCAAGGCATGGAGGGTGTATAATGTAAAAATGAATTATTATTTCTTAATATTTTCATTTCTTCGCTATGGTACCAAGGTAAAAGAGCGGCGTTCAGTTCCGCCACTCAACACACAATGCCTCGAAAATTCGGCGGAAAGTAGGGAAAGGAGTATCTTAGCACTAGGCTCCTTCTGCATACTCCAATACATGACGGATACAGGTGAAGCCGAAAAAAAATTTCATATTTAGTTTTATATAGAACAAATATTATTAAAACCAGCAATTATTATTTTAAATACTCACATATTTTAGGTGGTTATAAAAAGGAAGTAGGTACACTTTTTATATTTATACAAGTTATGTAAATACTTTTTTTACCCCCTTTGATAAGATATAATCACATACGCCATTAAAACGTTGATATATCAACATTTGAGTTAGGTTGTTTGCGCATATTTAGGTACCATAGGTGACGTATATCCTGTTAGCCACTATTTACATGTATAAGGAAGAAAATAGACTATATTTTTATTTTACTAGAGACATTTAACAATTATTGAAAAAATATGCTGGGTTGTAAGTTAAAATTAAGCTTCGTGGGTTTGATGAAACAAAGGTTTTATATTAGTTGACCTAGAGTTAAGACACTCCGTTTCTATTAAGATACTGAAAATGGATTTCCTTGATTAGGAATCGAATCCACAACCTGTAGCGTTTGCAGTAACACGATTGTACCCCTGTGTCCTGCAAATTCTAATCATTTTTTCAAATTGTTAGAATACTTAAATACGCGTATTACGTTTTAATTTTATATTAAAAAAAAACATTAAATGATCGCTAATAAATATAATACGAAACTTAGTAGTAGTTTAAGCAAAAAAACGAAGCACGCTTTGATAAANCTCGAAGTATTGCGTATACACATCGCGCCGCTTTACCTTGCTACCAAAGAAAAAAGAAAATGAAAATGTTAATTAATTCCCCCAAATCGGAATCGAACCCGCAACCGTCGCGTTCACAGTCACACGCTTGGACCACTGCTCCACGAGGGCATTAATATGTGTTTTTTTAAATATGATAAAATTAGCACAATATATTATTTCATTAAAGTGCATGCTACTAGTGAGAGTGTGCTCTAGGGCATCAAGTACCTATTTTACGAGCAACATTCGTTTGATTGGTCGCGTAGTGTCAATGATAACAATTACATCTCATTGACATGATCAATGGACGGGCCCTCGAAAGCAACGCGTGTTTTGATTTATTTACTAACAATATTCATATAGAAAAACTTATTTCACGTATAACTCTACAATAAATAGAGTTTAATATAATTATTCTTTATTTATTGCAATTATACTATATTTTAAAACGTATTTATATACTAGCGACCCGCTCGCGGATTCGCCCGCTTGTATTATATAATTATTAATATACTATTCTGTCTTTCGTTTTCTCATCATAATACAGGAGTTTCACAATTCAACTGAAAGATATTTTCATTGATTTTGTTTTTTCAATTTTGTTCAATTTTGTTCAAATCAATTGGCGTTTGAATTCATTGAATTCTATAATATATTTTTTTGTTTTTCAAAAGTTCCATTGCATCTATGGCCCCTTAATAATCAATACATCGTTCGTTCACAGAAACAGCGTTTTAAATTTGAACCATATAATATAAGTTGACTGTGATACGAGCGGACAAACACACATAACTAAATTACGGAACTCTAAAAAGTAAAATATGAAATAAAATCTGATGATATATTAATTTTAAAGTACGTAAAAAGTTAATAAGATAACAGATGTTTTCCATACGGGCGATGCATTAAAAAGATTTTAGCTAAACATATGTTCTTTTTTGTGATCAGTGATTTATTATTATGAAAAAATATCAACCTTATAAAATATTTACTTTAATTCAAGAACGAGTTAATAAATATGAATTGCAATATGGTTGTTTGTTGCCACAGATATAGCATAATTAACATTATTACAAATTAATAACTGAAAATATTAGTAGGTTTGTTTTATAAAATAAAGTAAATATAGTTACTTAAAATTAATTTCTTTTCCTTTTAGTACGCCCTGTGTCCCGCGTATAGCGTATAGAGGGTTAGCAGAGGGATGTCTTATCACCAATTAAGACACTAACTTCCCCACTTTCCGCCCAATTTCATCATCTCAACATCTCAACATCTTTATCTTGTTACCACACCCAAGAAATGAAATTAGTTCTATTCTTCAAATGGGAGTAATAAATCAACAAACATAAAAATATAAAACAACTTTAATATATCGCTATATGTATCGAAGTATGTCAATTTAATAACATTTTTTTTCGATAAAAATTATCTATTTACCTTCTGTTAGTAACATTTACATTTGTAATGCTCGTTTACAAACACCACTCCCAATATTTGCAATGTCTGCCTTAATGATTTAAAATTGCAATACAAACACGGGTGTGGACTGATAGGCTACTTTAAAATAACTGTTTTTACTTATTTATAGTTCTAACTGGACTGCACCGTTGCAGCACAAATAAAGGTATCAAATATTTGTCATATATACATGGTGTTCACATTTCTAGACGCTTCCACCAACAGGTCTTCCTCAAACTTACGTTTACGTAAGATGGGGTTATCGCCGCGTGGAATAGCTGTTTCTTAAAATTATCGTTTATATTTTTATCTATGTTCAGTTGTAACAAAGAGGATGCCTAGGTCAAAAACCTCGTAAAATTGGGCGCTGCTTGTTTGTATTCTGTGTAGATAACGAATTATAATAAAACGCAGGCCAAAACTGGTCCTACCTACCTACGAATCAGACCAGCATTCCAGACCCACATGCCTAAAGTTATACGTTCTAAAATAAAAAGTCATGATAATAAGACTTTCAGTATCCCGAATTAGGATATTTAATTTTGCATGGTTTTTTAACAATTACGGCAAATAGTTATTTATTCAGTTGATATCGAGGGTTTCAATTAAGCTTTAAATTAAGATAACAACTAAATAATTAAATTAAGTATATCCGAAATCATTTGGTTTGTATATAAGATTGAGTTTATTTGAGTTTCACCTAACCATTAAATTTTTGCACAGTATTTTAAATATTTCCTTTGCCACCACATATTTGCTTTTCCACCTTATCTCAGTTATAAAAATATAAGTAACAAATATTTGTTGACGATGATATTAAAAAAATAAACTGTTTGTTAAATGATAAAGTAAAAAATTTTATTTACGTTTTTTAACCATGAAGGGTGCTGTTTTTAGTACATATATTTTTTTAGCTTTTTTCACGCTTATACTGCACATAGCGGGGCATAAAGAGAACCTGGGATATTACCCCGTGCTATGCCTCATTACCAAAGCGAGGAAATGAAAATATTAAAAATTACACTTCTTCGCCTGGAAATCAAATCCACAACCAGTCGTTTCTACAGTCGCACGCTTGTGCCCCTTCACTACGACTGGCCTAAATTATAAAAGTTGCTAGTAAATTATAAAATAAGTCTGTTTCATTTATTTTACAATACCAGTCAAATTAGTGATTTTCTTGGACGCTCATGGACCAAATTCACGGGCATCTTAGGCCAAAATTAGGCCTAGCTTTTCGAAATTAATATTTTCCAAAATTGCTTACTGCAAATATCTGATTAAATATAGATAAGTACACAATTATTTCAAGAACTTAGGATGCTAGTGAACAACTGCTCTAAAATGCTTCTATGTTAAATTGAAGATACTGTAGACCTTTAATTGGTAGTAATATGAAATTACAAAACGTAAAATGGTTCGAATCACAAAGTCTTCCGTATTTATCGAGGCCGGTTCATGCAGTTCATCATTTTAATTAATTGCTATCCATACACTGATGCATTTGTCAGATCAATTTAAGCTTTGGTCGTTTTATAGCTGCTTCCTTGTTTACTAAAACGTTTAAGTATAAAATTAAAATAAATTGACGACATCCACTAATTAATTTACTTTTTAATAAGAAATAAACAATCTTTTGTCGCAAATAAATTAACCTAAGTTATTTCTAATTAGTCAGTTATAAAAGTTTCCATCACGTTAGTCATGTGTTCGGTTCTTGGGCGTGAAAAAGCTCGATTAAGATTGATGATAAAAATAATTGAACTCAGTCTGATTATGACTGACAAAATAAATGCAATGGGAGCATCCAAAAATACAATGATGGNTTTTCAGCTTTTTTTCACGCTGTATACTGAACATGGCAGGGCAGGTAAAGGGAACCTGGGAACCACGTGCCAAGACACTATGTTCCCATTACGACACTTCCATTCCCCACTTTCCGCCAAATTCTGGAGATATTGCATATTGAATAGCAAATCTCTACCCCGAGCTTTGCCTCATTATCAGAGCGAGGAAATGAAAATATTAAAAATTACACTTCTTCGACTGGAAATCAAATCCACAACCTAGCGTTTCTACAGTCCACGCTTCACTACGACTGGCCTCAATTATAAAAGTAAAGTAATTGCTAGTAAATTATAAAATAAGTCTGTTTCATTTATTTTACAATACCAGTCAAATTAGTGATTTTCTTGGACGCTCATGGACCAAATTCACGGGCATCTTAGCCCAAAATTAGGACTAACAATTTTTGGAATAAAATAATATTTTCCAAAATTTCTTACTAAAAAAAATCTGATTAGATATAGATAGGTATCCAATTATTTCAAAAACTTAGGATGCTAGTGAACAACTGCTTCTATGTTAAATTGAAGATACTGTAGACCTTTAATTGGTAGTAATATGAAATTACAAAACGTAAAATGGTTCGAATCACAAAGTCTTCCGTATTTATCGAGGCCGGTTCATGCAGTTCATCATTTTAATTAATTGCTATCCATACACTGATGCATTTGTCAGATCAATTTAAGCTTTGGTCGTTTTATAGCTGCTTCCTTGTTTACTAAAACGTTTAAGTATAAAATTAAAATAAATTGACGACATCCACTAATTAATTTACTTTTTAATAATAAATAAACAATCTTTTGTCGCAAATAAATTAACTATTAGTCTTTTTTTTATATATAAATATAAATTAACTATTAGTCGTTATTTCTAATTAGTCAGTTATAAAAGTTTCCATCACGTTAGTCATGTGTTCGGTTCTTGGGCGTGAAAAAGCTCGATTAAGATTGATGATAAAAATAATTGAACTCAGTCTGATTATGACTGACAAAATAAATGCAATGGGAGCATCCAAAAATACAATGATGGACATTTCAAGTGTGTTTAATTTCATCCAAATATCCAATAATTATTTTATACGCCGTAAGAAGCACTGAGCTATATAAATATACAGGCGCAGCTTCCCTGCAGACTGGCGGTGCCCGCGTGTTCGTTTTGTTCCCCGAAGGCCGCCCAGTTCGATCGTCTCGCCACATCGGATATGTGTCACTATAACACCACGCACACGTCTTCCCTTCGCATAACCTTCAGACCAGACGGGGACGTGGCATTCGAATAAATGGCGCTCTATTTTTATATCACCAAATAAACATTATGCATTCCCTACTCAATCTCTTCTTTACTTACGTAATTTTAGCATGGATAAACATGTTGTTCACAAATTACCACTCGATCTGATAGCCAGTTGAGGACTTGATGATAATATCCATAAATTCATACTTCTCAATGATAAATACTACATAATATATATATAGAAATAATATATGTATGTTTCTACATATATAGAACATAGATAAAACGCTTTATATAGTAAATATTTTCGATCGCAAGTACGAGGTCGAACACGCTTCGATATTGAATAGTGAATAATAAACCTTGCATGTCCTTGACGGAGGTTCAAGGCGAGCCGTAGGTGCGTAGCCGCCACGAAATTTCGTATCACGAAGGTTTACGACCGGTTTGGCAATCCATTATCATACTAATGGGGTAGTTTTAGCCAGTTAACCAGTTACGGAGACGCCGATAAACGTTTGATGCAAACAAAACACAGGTGGGTTGGTGATGAATTAAGAATAATTTGAGTTGTGAACTCACCCAAAATAAATGGCCGCGTATAAAATAACTGTTCTTATAATTAATTGGCTTGTGACGTCAGTTGAACACCAAGTTTACGACCGTTGAAAGAACGAAGCCTATCGAAAGGGGCAACTTACCAAAACTTACTAACTTAACGCCATTTAAAGTTTAGGAGAAATCATTAAAAGTCTCGAGTAGCAATCAATACATAATTTGTAACACACTGTATTTATCGTTACAAAAATAACTTATCACGTTACTGTGATTTGCATTCAGTTCAAGGCGTTTCAAAATAAGCTTATACAATATTTTATAGTATACGGTAATATAATACACAGATGTTTGGAACCTAGGAACGCGGAAATAGTTATCAGGTTACCTGCGTAGGTACCTCATTGACCCCATTTCTAGCTGGTCGTGCTACAGTCCCGTTGGAGACTTCAATGCTGTAACTGTTCTATAATAGACACGAGCAAGCCTATTTAGTCTTAGTCAATATTTTATTTATTTCCACAAAAGAGCTATACGCCTCACGTTTAATTTTATACATAAAATTTACTAATTTCCGTATGTATTTTCAAATGTTTTATTTTTTGAAAAAACTATGTGTCTAGGTTTCTCTTATTAATTTGTACTAATAAATAGCGAATGCCGAAGATTTTTTTAAAATATTTGTAAGCTACACAACAGAAGTAATACAATATAAATCCAATTATCTTTTAAAAAAACGCGACAGCAAAACTTTTATAAATCACACATTTCTATACTAAGGCTCTGCGCCTTTACGAGGGAACAACCCCTAACGGCAACCCTCTTTTAACGAATTCAATAATCACTTATATCTCTTAATGTACGTATATTTCAGTCTGCAGGTCATGGACGCGTCTGCGTATTTGGGGTAGGTTTTGTGAATGTCTACGTATGTACAACAAGGGGTTAACTGGATTTTTTAATAAAAATATTTAAATAATGTTTTTAATAAGACAAAAATATTATCCAATTATATTGAAAAGTATTATAAATAATATTTAATTGCGATTTATAATTTTATTAAAATTAAACGTGACACACTGGACTTGGCTCTTATACTTTTTAATCGTTTTTTATGGAGATATCTTGAAAATATAATAACAAACATTATAGAGAAATATTATATACAATTGGTCAAATTAATTAATTTATTTATAAGTTAAGTTACAATTAGCAATTTCAAACGTGTACAATACATCTGGCGGTCAAGGTAAGTCATTTTAAGCTGGCATTGTTTGGAGGAAGTGTTGATCTTTATCATCATAGCCTCGTCTATGATCTGCGCCATCATATAGTATGCTATGTTTATATTATGTTTATATTCCTAGTTAATTTGTAACACTTCGCATTACTTGCAAAAAGTACATATAAAAACTTGTCTTTTTATAATATCTAATAATATAGTTTGAAGTTAATATACGCATGGACGTACCTAGACATTTTTCCAGGCCTTAGTTTTAAACAAATGTGGCTTTTTGATTTTACAGTATGATTTTTTTATTAATAATATTTCAGGGGTGGGCACAAGACTGGTCTGAGGTGGGCACGTATCACCCGGCCCCACTTATTCCTACGCCCATGGACACACGTTACGGTTAAAATAGTCTTTATCCATGAACTAACTTTGTTATATAAAAATATTTAAATATCGAACTTAATGTGGAAACAGATGCTTTATTTTGGCTATTTATAAAAAAAAAAAATTTCCCCAAAAATAAATAAAATTAAACGTCATAATTATGTGAAAAAAGTAGGTATATTAAATATAAACGAAATGCTATAAAAACATCCGCCTCACAAAATGCACTAAGTCGATATTTGTATGTTTTTTTATTTGAAACTTCTATGAATGAAATAATGAAATTAATATAACAAAATATATATATATAAGAAATAAAAATAACCAAAGATCTATGAATATGTCGCAGTACAATCATCTAAAAATATAATTATATAAATAGAGAATGTATGTAATTATCATTAAAAACATAACACAAAATGCTAGAACGTAGTAGGTAATTTGTCTATTATTTCAATTTATTTCTCTACATTTTTAAATTGTAAAATGCACAAAAACTAAAGAAAATACACAATTACTTTGTGTAAACGATTAAATCATAATTTAGTTCCTATTAACTAAATATTTGGACTAAATATATGAAAAATATTATATTTATTTATTGTATGTATTTACATATTAAGCGGCACCGTCATAAAAGTTTTCATTATTTCGCATAAGAACAGAACATGTTTAATTATATTTTTCTTATAAAATATAATATGGATCGTAAAATAAAAATAGATATGGTTTCACTTGCCAAACCATTATCCAAATTTAGATTTTCTTCCAAAAATGTAATACTATCCGCTAGCTAGATCATAAACATGTAAATTATTATATATATTGGACATATGTACGAGTATGTATTTTTAAAAATACCTCACAACCAGCTACTCTAGTTTTTAAATAGTTTTTTTTTTAAATTTTATACGATATATTTTTTATTTTTATTTGAATATGTTGAATTTAAAAATTAAATTTTAAACAATATGTAGAGCAATACAGTGTAAATCTGCAAAAGAATTAGATTTTTCTATTAGATTGTTTTGTAGCTTCACGCTGTATCCCGCACGTAGCAGGGTAGGCAGAGGGTTAAAACACTCCGCGCCCCACTTTCTGTAAAATTCTGAAGGTGGAGGTGGAAAAAATGTCTGTTATAGCTGCACTTTGCAATTACATTGAAGCGAAGAAATGAAAATATAAAATATTTAATTCCCCAAGTGGGAATCGATCCTACAACCTGTCGCGTCTACATTACGCACACGCACAAGCTCTAAGATTAGATGTATGAGGTACATACATATTTGATACACTTTTCATCTGATTAACTTTATTCCAAGAAGATTAGACGCCGCTGTAGAGTCTACCAGCTGCTCAAATTTGACAGCTTAGTGGGTGGTAAATGTAATATTTTAAAACGTCATCTTAAACAAAACTCCTACCAATTTTTTTGAGCTAAAGTAACAAAAATTGGAGAGAAACTAATTAAAAGAACAAAAAATTAGGTATTATTTTAGTCTCATTGAACTGCTGTCTCCTTTATTTTTTTTAAAATATGAAGCAAAGATTAAATATTATTATTTACATTAATAAATACAAAAATCTATCGACATTAACTTTCATATAGTTGAGACCGCAATATTCTTACTGTCTTTCACGTTTTCAATTACTGAGCCACGAACAAACAATAATAAATTTGATTTGATCGTGTTCCTTAGAATACATACATATACATACATACATACGTACAACCACATAGAGGTAGCCTATAGATAATGTTTATAGCCTAGAATTTGTTTTGCCTAGATTCTGCGTATTTTGCAAGAAAATAACACGCAAATGTAATATGAAGCTTCAGAATTAAAATTTGCTGAAGTGACTCCTGTATACAATATTATTTATCCCTCATAAAGAATACAAATGAATTATTTATTTATAAATATAAATTTTCAAGCAGACAGGCCGCCATATCGAGCAGCCTAAACCACTGGCTCTAGAAACAGGAAATTTGGAGGGCACATTCCTTTTACGACGTAAGGAGAGCGAACATAAGAAATTATCAAATGGTTTTTTTTCAGCTTCTTGTCGTATTCCGTATATAGCAGGGTACCTAGTGTTAAGACACTCGGTTAAACAGAGGGAATCTAGTACTAAGACCGTTCCTCACTTCTTCGAGACATTGGGTGTTGAATGGCGGAACTCAGCGCCGCGCATTTTTTATGATACCAGAGCGAAGAATATGAAACTATTAATAAATAATAATTCATTCCCCCGGAAAAGAATCAAACCTATAACTGTCGAGTTACACGCTTGCGCCCCTGCACTACGACGGCCTCTATGTTGATGGTGAAAAATAAGATTTACTAGAAACAAAATATTAACCCCAGTCGAGGAAATGAAATATTAATGAAATATCTGGTGTCGAGGCAGAGCGCGGCGTTGAATTCCGCCATTCAACACGCAATTCAGAATTTGGCAGAAAATGGGGTACAGAATATCCCTTAACACTAGCTTCCCTCTGCCTACCCTGCGTGAATTTGATTTAATGTAATTTCATTTGATTTTAGAATTAATCAATTATTTTATACTATACGACAACTGTAGCATAAAATTTAAATTTTTAAAGCAAACATTGCAGGAAATAAATGTACAAAGGACAATGGCCGATTTTACCTAAACACGTTCAAGGTTGTAAAATATCTTGAATATATATTTTTTTATTATCACATTAACAAAAATGTTTATATATTAATATCATCTATTTATTATTTTTGTTTTATAAGTAAGAGATACAAATTTATTTATATTATAACAATAAAAATAATTAATTAAACGTTATTTAGGAACAGAACTATTAAAAAAATCTTTGCAATGGAAATCATCTAAGATGCTATGATGTCGCTTTTGGAGCGCGCTCGATTTTACTTAATAACTGTTGGTTCAAATCTCAATTTGGGGAAAGTTATATAATAATTTCACGGCCTCTAATGTCTCTGAACAATCTAAAAGAAAAAAAAACACTTTTTCAGATTCCCGCTGAATCCCGCTTATAGCAGGATAGGCAGAAGGAACCTAGTCTTAAGATATTCCGTTTCGCAATTTTTAGCTAATTTTAGAGACATTACTGGTTGATTGTCGGAAATCTACCCCATGATTCCCTTGGTACTAGAACGAAGAAATAAACATATTAATAAATAATCATTTATTACTCCGAGTGGGAATCGAATACCTAAGCAAACTCGACGTTTACAGTCACTTCGGGGTCTGGGCCTGTCTTTCTGTGCACGACGGCTTCTAACGTATTATGTAGTCTACTGTCAAGAGTGAAACGACAAAGCAGAAGAAGAAGAATATATACTGTTGGAAATCGACAAACTTCATGTATTTATTAATTGAAGTGACCGATATCGTAGCGTGTTTTATAATTTGTATTATCTATTATATAGGACAAAAAATTAACCTTGAGTCTAACAAAAGTAAGCGATCGTTTGAATATTAAATTGTGATGAACAAATATTGCATATTCAACGTCGCGGTTAACTAGGCGCACGAATTGCTTCTGCTGGCGTTGGGCTGTGTCCACAGTGCAGTGTTGCCATAAAAAAATATTAGAACTATAATTTGTCTTAAAAAAGATTGTAATTAATAATAGAAAATAATAAAATATTAAAATTTTGAATATTTTTGTAAATTTTACAGGGGAGATTTACAAAATTAATTATAATTTATATATACCATGTATTATATAACATTTTTTAATTTAACTTATATCACTTTTGATTAGATATTTTCTAATATAAATATTTTCTCTCTAATAATAGAAGCTGCCAGTTAGAAAACGCAATATATAGTTTTTTTTTAATTTAATAAAATTAAATAGTAGCTAGAAAATCTATGATTAATAATACATCTCATAAATACAGCTTTGCAGTAACAATAATAAGAAAAATAGATTTTTCATATTCATGTTTTTTCTAACATTTATTATTATTTTTTATATTATTATGCACGTATTTTCTAAACCGCACATTAGAACTAAAATAATATAAAGTTTTTTTTACGTCCAGCGACATTACGCAAATCCTATGCACAAGAAAATTATTGAACTTCTCAATGGTATATTAAAATTGACTCGTTTCATTCACTCAATAGTTTTGCAAAGGTCATATATTAAAACAATTATGAACATACTTGCGCAGGAAGCTATGAACTTTAAAGAAAACCCACCGACCGTAACCAGCTCTACGCATGAGTAGTCGAGTTTTCTTAATTGTTAGATAAAATTTATGTCGATAGAACACATTGTTATCGTTACTTACTTAAGAGAAATTTTCTTTTTGCATTGAAATAATATTATATAACCCAAAAATAAGTTCGCATTAATATTCTATTTATTATTATTCTATTTATTCTATTTATTAATAAATTATAGAAAATTTTCGTTTTATTACCAATTTACTGAACTAATTTTGAAGTTAGAAAGAAAAATTCAAAGCCGGTATAACCACCGTTGTGAGACTGATCCCGAAACACGCAATAGTGGTGTAACATCTAATCAACGTGATAAACAAGAAAAATGCGTGAATAATGCATAGCTTCCACTAAGAGAAAAAACCTTAATGTTCCACACTTTACGTACGAACATGCTTCTTCGTCTACTAATTCTAATGCTACTTCTTATATACGAAACAAAATACATATATCTTACTATTTAAAACAAGTTTATTTGATATCAATTCTTATTATTAAAAATTGTCATATATTATGAAATAACACTAATGAAACACAAAAATTAAAAGATATACAATTATAAAAAAAAAAAATTCTGCGAAAGTTGTATTAGAACTTAAAACTCACCCAAAAGCTTTCCACGTAATGGGAAAAAAGGAAAACTCCCGGAAGAGACATGATTGTCCATTTAAATTTACAACAAGACTGACGGGGGGTTCACGTAGCGCTTTATATATATACACTTATTGTTTACTAACATCACACAGTACATATAAAATTCCTTTTGCCGACAGCCGGTCGCGTGACAGAGCGACGTTGAGGGTCCGAGAGCTGGCGAACTGCGACTGAAGTGCCGGCGGCACGTTTTGCCCCTATATACCTACCTTACTACTTCTTGCTTTATTTCACGCTCTACATCCACAGTCTAATAACTGTGGATCTTGGATATCCAAGTTGCGTGGGACAGACGGACGTACAAACTTATATGGTTAGTTATTTATATATATATATGATAGATGGTCAGACATTTATCGCTTCGACCTATTAATTGTAAGGGCCTCGTGAAAAAAATCAAAAAAACTAGTTCAAGGTTGACACCAATCGTGTATGCATTTGTTTGTGATCAATTGCTTGTTAGATAATTGTAATTTCATTTGTAACTCGATCGAAGCTTATTAGACATTTCTTTGACCAAGTTTTTCGCTTTTCTTTGGAACGGAATTATATCTTTATATTATACATCCCCTGTGAAAAAAGCCTGACGCAGTACTATTTTTTTTCGCAATTACTATATAATAAAAATTAAAATGTAAGTAAATAAATATAACATTATTTTCAGCTTATAATTTATTAATACGAGGTCAGTAGTGGCATAGGGGCACAAGTGTGTGACGGTAAACGTGTCTGGTTGTGGGTTCGATTGCCACTCGAAGAAATGGAATATTTATTTAAACTTATATCTTCATTTCTTCGATCTGGTGTCGAGGCAAAGGGCGGCCTTGGCTTCCACCACTCAACCACGCAGTGCCTCCAAAATTCGGCGGGAAATGGGGAACAGAGTGTCTTAACGCTACGTTCCTTCTGCCTACCCTGCTATTTGCGGGATACAGCGTGAAGCTAATAAGGATATTCTTATAAAGACCATGTCAATTACATTTCCTAGAAAACATTTTTATTATTGAACTACAAAATCCAAAAAATACCATTGATTATCTACTTTTAAATGACAATACGACTAAATATATATCTAATTTAGACACGAGCATTACTAAAAACACTATTCTATAAAACAAAACCAAAATATATAATCAAAACTTAAATAATAAATATTATACGTCAAAAAAAATAAACAATTGTTAGTTTCTTTTTTATCTATATATATAAAATCGAAAGGTCACTCACTCATCACGAAATCTCAGAAACTACATGTGCTAGGAATCTGAAATTTTGCATAGGAGTTACTTATAGGACGTAGGTGCTCGCTAAGACGGGAATTTGCAATATTCGATTTCTAAGGGGTTGATTTTGGGGTCGAAAGTTTGTATGAAACTTCGTTACTACAAATGCTAGGAGTCTCAAATTTTTCATAGACGTCACTAGGACGTAGTCATGGAGACAGAAATTAATAATAACATAGTTCACGCGGGTAAAACCGCGAGCGAGCCGCTAGTTATAAATAAAATATCACGCAGAAATCACGGATGCATGTCCAGCTTTGAAGCTTACTCCATATCAGAACCAACTACCCAAAATGGATAGACATGACGGAAAAAGTCGAAGGTTACAGCTAATATTGTTTAAGATAAGTTGTTTTTTTACGATTACTTTTTATATATACTCGCATATAATTAGATAAATGCCAGGAAAGTTAGTAACTGATATTAAAATAAGTCATTAAACTTAGCTGAGACTATCTGTTCGTGTTGAAGAAAAAAATATTTATATAGCTTTTAAAAGTGGTAATAAAAAAAGAAATATTGATATTCTGATATATTAGTAATATGGTGACATAATGATTGTTGTTCGTTTTTTATTGCATTTATATCTAATGGTTCTAGTCCAGTCTACATTTTATTTTGTTTTCATTTTATGCACTTTAATAATTAATTTTTACTTTCTAATAATCTGAAGTTATATAATTTTACAGTATTCGTATAATTATGTAACGTTTTTCTAAATACAATTATCGATTATCAATAAGATTCTAGTGTGTTTAGCACAAATATCTAAAGATTAGGTAAATAGTGTTTTGTGTAAGTTGTCAAGACGCGCGTTTTGGCCGGTTTCGTAAAGGAGCGAGTTCAAATCCCGCTACGTTCATTTTTTATAAGTTTTCTAAAAAATATTTCTCTTTCCTTATTGTGGAAATGATAAAAATATTTAATAAATAGCATTATCTCTTGCAAAATAAAAAAATATTGCAATTATCTTCGGTAAGCGGTAAAAATCTCTCTCTCTCTGTAATATTTAAAATTGGCGCAAATTTTATTTTCAATATCAAATGGAAGAAAAAAAGTTTATTGTGTTTATTTCGATATATCGATATGAATAGTAGAGAAAAACGAGACAAAATATTTCTTGTGTTTATTATATAGAACCGGTCATTTGGAAGAAAAATGATGAGAAATCATCAGAAATTGGTATTTTTGCCAAAACTCCATTAGTCTAGATATAACAATCTATTTATGCACTCTCTTCGGAAACGTTGGAGTTTGGCCTTACTATTGCATCTTTTTTGGTTTTTAATTTCGTTTTTTATTAAAAAGCTTAACCTAATCTAAACAACAAAAAAAAAATTACAGAAACAAAATATATCTAAATTGTGATATAATATTAATTTTGTTTTTGAATTACATCTACCTAATAAATGTCTATTTGCACCCTACGTTGACTGTATAAGGGGTTCTACGCTACGCCGAAAAATACGTACCTACGGGTATATGTAGATGAGTAAACATTTTTAACGAGTTCTTTTTAAACAATTACTGATTAGATAAGTTTTTTGCTGCTTACAATACAATTTAGATAAATTACTATATACTTATGAATGCTTAATTGTGATTTATTTTTAGCTATACACTTATCGGTCACAGGCAAAGCCCCTGGGCGTCTTATATAATAGGAATAGGGCATTCCAACCAACGAAAAGAAGAGTTACATATTATCTTGAATGTGTGTATCTGTATGTCTATAGCATCGTAGCTCCCAAACGGATGAACCGATTTTGATTTAGTTTCTTTTGTTTGAAAGGTGAAATATAATATATAGGTGTTTAAAAAATAGAAATCAAAGTTTTCTTTTTTGAGCTTTTGTTTTTAGTTTTTAACTATCAATTATTTTTAACTCTGCTGTAATTTGCCTTTACTTTCCGATATACTTAAGCATAATATATAAGAAATATCTTTCTGTTATAGAAAAATAAATTTCACGCGATTTTTTGTAGAGCAATGACCCTATTACTGACGTATCATTATTTCCCTATACATATATTAGAAGACAATTTTTATTACTCATATAAATATATGATAAAAAATAAACAAATAACATATTAATAATACAACTAGACAAGCTTACGAGTTCTATACACTATTGTATATATTTAAGATAATTTTTATTTGCATAATTAACGATAAGTACTTAGTGCCTACACGCTGTAATAGTGCTATGTGAGACGTATCCATCTATCACAGTTTAAAATGTGAAACTAAAATGTTTATTTAGTTATTATATCATTTAATATGTGTTTGATATTTAGAGGAATCTTTTGATTTAAATATTTTAAAGAGGTGTTTAGGACTGCCTTAAACAAAAAGCTTCGTCATTGAAAAGCTTCGACAGCTCTTTAACGTTTAAGGGTAGGTAGGGGAAACCTGGTATAGCTAGCTATATATACACTCTGTTTCCCACTTTCCGCCAAACTTTTCGAGACATTACATGTTCATGTTGATTGGCGAAACTCAATGATTTTTTTTTCTGTGATTGAAGGGAACATAGTCATAGATAGATATTTGATATTACTTTCAGCTTGGTACTTCCAAACGACCTCGTAATAAATGCTCTTGACAGACAACAAAGCGATCCGCAAGCATCAAGAAATAATTAATTTTTTTTTCAGCTTCACACTGTATTTCTCACACAGTAGGTTAGGCAGAGAGAACCTAGTGTTAAGACACTCCGTTCTCCACTTTCTGCCGAATTTTGGAGGCATTGCGTGTTGAGTAGCAGAACTCAACTCCGCGTTTTTCCTCGACACTAGAGCGAAGAAATGGAAATATAAAAGTAAATAAATATTTCACTTCCTCGAGTTGGGATCGAACCCACAACCGTCGCGTTACAATCACACCCTTGTGCCGCTGCGCCATGACGGTCTCAAAAATATTTAATATTTGATTATTTATGTAGGTAGGTAGTCTGTATTCCAAAAATTTACTGTCCTTATAAAATGGCGGCACGGCTGGGTTAATTTTTCGGTACAAAAAACCATCCGCGCATAAACCTTGAGACGAGTATAATGCACAACCGTAACAAACCCTATTAAAATCGTATCCAATTCTAATCTTTTAATTGCTTTGCTATAAACTAATAAAAATAAATAAATATAGCTACTTCCAATAAATAATATTCAAATATAAATTAACAACATCAAGTTTATAACGTGATTTAGTTTTATTTTTTTCCATTTTTATTTTCTTATCGCGCTATTAGATTTTAAATATTTTAACAAGGAATAAAACATGTATAATATATACAGCTTACCTAAATATATGTTTGTATTGACTTATTGAAATAAATACTGTTCTTTTATTTTTGAAGTCAACATGGCGAAGTGGTACAGCTTCAAATATCTTATTATAATCATAGTTTCACCTATAAATTTGTACTAAGGCTAGGTTAAAACTTACCCGAGGTTGTGGAGTTTTGCTTTAGTTCCAGAGCGAAAAAATAAAAAAATAAATAAATAATAAATCATTCTCCGAGTAGGGATCGAACCCATAATCAACGTGTTACAGTTAGTCCCTTGTGCCGCTATATCACGACGACCTTCTTTTTTTCGACTTGGCTATACTGTTGTTGACCTGGAGAGAGTAGCTCGCCCCTGAAGTTACGACGGCCTATAGATATACTATACATGTATTTCTATACTTAATAACGTAACTTTGGGTGGTCTACTCTAATTGTACTTTTGCAAGCATAGTTTGCATAGAAAATAAACAAATTGAACTTATTCATAAATGATGCACACTATAATAAATATCAAATAGGTATGACATTTAAAAATGAAAAACTACCGACAAAGAAGAGGACACCTATATCAATTAACCCACAGCTAAAATTTAATGGTCTGAATGTCGATGGCTGCGACATAAGTTATTTATCTGATACTAATTAATTTATATGTCTCCATTCATACAAATAAATTAGATTTTTGGTTCGATACATCAAAACAAATATAATAAACGCAGTATATAAGACATTAATGTGATAATAAAAGCGACAAACTATTTAAATTAACATAAGTTTTTATAATTGGTTAATATAATATTGTAATACTACCTAATAACTGTAGCTTTGGAAAAAATAAATAAATATGTACAGGGCGTCAGAGCTTTAATATAAAATCTAAATAATCTGTACATCTATTACCGAGCGAACACGTTTGATATAGGTTTTAGACTTAAGAAAGGTTTTTTGTCAATCAAGTTCGCAAAGCTTAAGCTGAGCATTTTAAAACTAATTTTGTTATTAATGATTTCTAATAAAAAAAAACAATATAAAAAATATATCATTTTTTTCATAACTATAACGTTCGTATGCCTGATGTTACTCTTGTACAGGCGTAGTGCCCACTTTATACTTTAACCTACTGTTAAAACATTTCGTTCCCCACTTTTAATAAAATTATTTAATTAATTATCGAAAAAACAACAACATTAAAACATTAAGAATTAAATATGTATGAAGGTTACTACACTATGAACACTCACACAAATGCCAAGCTCAGCTTGGACCTCACAGTCAGTATTTAAGTGTGAAGATTAAATATAGAAAGTGGAAGAAGAGTGGGGATCGAACTCACAACAGCCGCTTTAAAATAAATCACACTCTTGTGCCGCTGCGCCACACCCAGAAACAATTTCAGAAAGACGGCTTAAAAAGCAATCAAGTGACGGAGCTTCAATTGATACTGACTGAATGAAAACAAAACCTGAAAGTTTCACCTAAAAGAAAAGGAAGTAAGTACGATCAGGGATTAAGAAATTAGGATGGTGGTTACTTTGAAAGCTCTTTTTTTTTGGTTTTCCTATGCATAATATTAGAAATGACGTTACCCTTTGCCAGTCTTAACATGGTTTAACCCGTTTAACCCCCCCTACTAGACAATGCTAAACTCTAATAAATTGTAAGCGCCTACGAAAATTATCAACAAATTCTTCTTATTGTAACTTTGCTAAAAATAATATTTAGTGTGAAATTTGTGTTTGAGACATGGGCGTAGGAATAGGGGGTAATTAATATTTTAATAGAATATTTTTAAATAATATAATAATTGCTCTCCACTTTCTTATTAGTGACGTTAATTTATATACACATTTATTTTTTATTTTAAAGCTTTTAGGCGTGCCATGCATAATTTAAATCCCGAAAGTTGCGTTGAATGGAGAATAAGAGTCAATTAAATAACAACACCGGACGTATCAAACAAAATCAATGTCAATGTCACACTAATTGTCAAGTACATTTCCATTTTTTTCAGTTTGAATTAAAAAAATCCTGATTGCACAATTTGGTATAAATAGCACGTAACAGTGTTTCGTGTATAATTTAAAAAGAAGATTGTGATTCCTACTTTGCAATTTACATAGTTGTCTTTCTGTAAGCTTATAGGCTAAAGAAATATCTTAAATTAAAAGATTTTTTAAATTAAAAACTTAAAATGCAATTTAAAAAAGTTTCACATGTGCTTTTCGATTTGGATGGTCTGCTTATAGGTATTTTCATTCATGATTCGGTTGTATATTATAGTTGCATAAGATAACGTCACGTAATAATTTGAATCATATGTTTTCAGACTCTGAGAGGCTTTACACTGAAGCCTTTTCAAAAGTATGTGCCAAATATGACAAAACATTTACCTGGGAAATAAAATCCACTTTATTAGGATTTCAAGGCCATGAGTGTGCTGAAAAAATCATTAAGGCATTAAATATACCTATCACTGTAGAAGAATTTATGAGTGATTGTCAGAAAGCTAATAAAGAGGTATTTACAAATGTGCAATTAATGCCAGGTGATTGATTTATTGTAATTTAAAATAAAAAAATTACCCTGCTATATGTAGGATACAGACTGATAATATTTCAGAAAAATTTATAATGCTCTATATTTTCAGGGGCTGAAAAATTAGTAGAACATCTACATAAGAATGGTGTACAAATAGCATTAGCGACTAGTTCAAGTCAAGAAAGTGTAACATTAAAAATGAAAGACCATACAGATTTTTTGAAAAATTTTCACCATCTTACAATGGGGTCCTCAGATCCTGAAGTAACTAAAGGAAAACCGGACCCTGCAATATTTTTAGTCTGTGCATCCAGGTTTCCAGACAATCCAAAACCTGAAAATGTAAGTGAAAATTTTAATCAAGAGTAAATATTTTTTTTGTCAAAATAAAAAATAATAGATTATGAAATGGTACATTAGTACATCTGACTGTAAATTCGACAGTTGCAAATTAGATAAATTTTGAGTTGATTACCTCTCTAGGAAATCAATTAAACAGTTAAAAAAAATACTTTATTGTTTTCCTCAATTTATTTTAACTATTTTTTTAGTGTCTGGTTTTTGAAGACGCTGTTAATGGGGTAAAAGCAGCAGTAGCTGCTAACATGCAAGTTGTTGCAGTGCCTGACCCACGCATAGACAGAGAAGAACTAAAACACACCACATTAGTACTTAATTCCTTAGAAGAATTTGAACCAGAGCTCTTTGGTTTACCAGCCTATAATTAATGTTGAATACTCCATTATAAATTTACTAGTACTGGAAATCATTTTTCCACCACACTGACCTTACTAAATCTAGTCCCAAAACAGATGAATGGAATTTACCTACACATTTTTTTTTTCATTTACAGTAATATATTACTGTATTATATAAATAATATTATCTAGTAGTACATTAGAAATTTAGAAGTTTACTTAAATCATAACAATTATTCTACATTTTTAAGCTCAGTATTTTAACATTTACTTTACTTACTAGGGTCCCTGGTCAAAGGTAGACTACTACTGTAATTGAATAAATAAAACAAATTAAATCCTCCAATTAAAGGCCTCATCTAATTAAATAATAATAATATAAAATAATAGTCTTTATTTCTCTGACTTTTACATAGAATCATCTGTCATCATCTAATTAAATAGTTGCAATTAAATGTGTAAAATTTGCGAAAATCAAAGAATAATTGAGTTTTGTATAAATTACCTTTTTGAGGCCGTTATGGTGTAGGGGCACAACAATGCAATGGTTGTGGGTTAAATCCCCGCTTGGGGGAATGAACTGTTATGTTTTCATTTCTTTTAATGAATTGTTATTTATTAATATTTTTATTTCTTCGTATGAAGGCAGCAAAGCCACCAGGCTTAGTTCAGCCGCTCAACATGCAATGCCTATGCATACAAAAAAAAATTCATAAAAAGTAGGGAACTAAGTGTTTTTTTTTAATACATCGTAAAGCTGATTTTTTGACTTACATTTTATTGTTTATTGTACAATTATTTAAGAGATACAATTAGGCATTTTCAATTAGTTTTATATTTTAACACTAACAACTATTTACCAGATAGGTATTACGTATTTGCTTTTAATGACTTTAACTATTTCTTATATTTGATTTATTTTTATGATGTTTAAACAATAACTTAAGAAATACAGTGAAACTTATTCAATCAGCTATGTTTATTCAATTTAGGTATTGCAATCACTATAAACTATGAAAAAAATATATGATTCAAGCATTCATACTGTTTTTACATGTTTAAAAAGATATTCAAATACTGTACTTAATGGTTCTTTACGGGTATATAGTGAATATTTCGCCAAGTTACCTCGGCACCTTGTTACTTATGATATTTGTAGAGGATGTGTTAATAAACTGCTTGTGCAAATTGATGTAGTTTTAATAATATCCCTTAACATTATTAAATATTTTTATAAAATTATTAATAATTAATCGATTTATATATAGCTATTTTTGAAAACGAAAACAAAGAAGTTAGAAGCCGTCGTGGCGCAGCGCCACAAGGTGTGACTGTAACCCGATGGTCTTAAACACAATTTAAAATCATATTAGCGCTAAAAATTACTAATTTAACGGTAACAAATAAAATTTTTTTGCGTCATATAAAATAATTTATTATTTTGGTTTTACGTATTCCTATAGTTAAGTATATTCATAGCACCTTATTTACTATCAACATTTTTATTAATATTTTAAAAGAGTATTTGGAATGTTTTATAAATTAGTTTACTATTTTTTTATTTTAGAACGTCACGTGTTAGTCATCGTATGGCGGCAAACCGAACAATTCCGGTCGGAAATCTTCCATAGAGTTTAAAATTAGAGTTGCCTCAGGAACAAGGTTACGGTCAAGGCGTCGATCGGGAACCATTACAACTTGCATTCCGGCGGCCACTGCAGCTTTTACGCCATTTATCGAATCTTCAAATACTAAACACTAGAAAATAAATGTATTAAATTAAATTTATTACAAACAATATAGTACTTCAGCTTCACTTCATGCTGTAGGTATCCCGCACATAGCAAGGTAGGCCAGAGGGAACCTAATTAGCTGCAGACGGCTACGCAGTTTTGATTTTAGGATATTTTATAATTTTGTATATTTCTTTCCGAGTGCAAATGCGTAAAAGTTCCGAAAATCTAACTTCAATGCGGCCTCGACTTGTTGGTAGGGTTAATAACAAAAAAGTATGTACCTTTTCTGGACACGGTTGATCAGGAAATTTATTAGCCGCTGCCAGAAAAACGTCTGGGTAGGGCTTTCCTTTCTTTACGTCGGGATCCGAAGATCCCCAAGTTTTATATGGCAGTAAATTAAAAAGTTCTTGATGCTTCGAAGTTTTCAAATCATATGTTTCTTTACTACTACTTGTGGCTAAACCTACAGGAATCTTGTTTTTGTTTAAATGATGCAACAATTTTTCAACCCCTTAAAGAAAATAAATAATAAATAAAGAAAATAAATAAAATGAACAGTGCTTTTAATTATTTCAACAACACAGCAGAACAATAGAACAGTGGTTTTTTTACAGCCTCGCACTGTATCTTGCATGTAGCAGGGTAGGCAGAGTGAACCTCTTTAGACATAAGACATTCCGCTCCCCACTGTTCCCCTGTATTTTGTGTTGAGTGATGGAGGTCAACGCCGGGCTTTGCCTCGACATCAAAACGAAGAAATGTATATTAAATACTTCATTTTCTCAAGTAGTAATCGAACTCATAGCCTGTCGCGTTTATACTCAACTGCAGCTTTAATTATTATCATCGTGTACCTAACTTCCCAATATTTTTACATTAATATTTATTTTACCTGGCATTACTTTGGAATGTAAAAAAAGATCGTTAAATATTTTTCGCGTCTCATATAGAAATTCATCCACAGAAAGCGGCAATTCCAGTTCACTTATAATGGAACCGGCGAATTCTTTACTCTGCTGACCCATTATTTTACATTTTAAATCAAAAGTAAATTCTTTATTATATCTAGACGCAACTTCTTGAAATCCTAATGTATATAGATCTTCTGTATCTGAAAGTGTAATTATAGAAAATATATACGAGTATATTGATACGAATAAATTCATGTATGGTATAAATTAATACAAATATCTTATTATTATCCTAATACACTTACTTAATATTAGCCCGTCCATATCAAATAAAACATAACTTACGGGTTTGTACGACATTTTATTAAAAATATATAAAACAATTTGCAGCGGTCAATTATTAATAATTTTGTACTATTACGTGATTTTGCCTTGAAATTTGTTCTTACGTACGCTCTTAGCAACATCTCAATTCAATCTATTATCAGCTTATCAGTGAATATATTAACATGTAAAGATTTCCATTCATTAAAATTTAAATAGTCATATTTATAATAATATATAAATTTACAAATAAATAAATTTACAAATAAAATCATTTTTATTTTTCATCAGATTCATCAAGATTTTATACAGAAGTGATTTTTTTTTAAATTTATTATAATAAAAGTATCGAATTACAAAATATGAACCCGCTTTCTTTTTAATTACTTTACATAACCACAATTATCTCAATCCCGTCCTTTCTATTAGAATACACGGGATCCGTGTCCGAGGTCCTTGTCTCACGTTGATGTCCCCAAAGATCTGTATACAACTACAATTTTTTTTTATCATTTCTTAACAACTACTGCAAATTATTAAATGAAGTATGGCCAAACGCCCTGATATATCCTAAGACAGCACTAGCCTTCTAAATAATAATAATAAAAATTAAACTATTAAATAATTATTACTACATAGTAAAAGTAGATTATATTTCTCAATATTTTCTTCAATTATCGTTTTGAAAGGGTATCAATTTAACAAATTTTAGAACTGGCAAGGTATTTTGCTTATGTTTACGCTTAAAAAGTATACATTCTAAACGTCATTTTGTATTAGTGGGAAAAGTTTTATAAACTCAATAAAACCTTATACAGACAGCGAATAATTTACAAGCTTTAATTTGTTCTATTAAAATGACAACGTATTTTTTAAAATATTCTATACATATTTGTTAAATATATTTGATATCTGAATTTTAATTTATCATGGAAGTGCCAGGTATGAGCTTGTTTCAAGGCGCTGGAAGTATTCACATAAATAACAGCGCTCAAGACAGGCTTGAAGAACAAGAAGAAATCGAAGACCAGAAACGACGCAACGAAGAAGTAATATTATATTTTATCATAATATAACCTTTTTTAAACATGTTTATTTACTAAATTTGTTTAATTTTAGCTTCAACACAACTTGGTTAATGCCTTTGACGACCTTCTCGATGACGATGAGAATAGTTCTGTTAATAGTAGTGGAAATTACACACTAGATGCCACTCGCCAGAATGGAGGCAAGTAATTTTTAAATATTTAAAACATATACATTTTTCAACTTTAAACTGGTTTATTGTTTTTTAAACTTATACTATGTTTATAGTCCAACATGCTGTAAGATCAGGATTGCCACCTACATATGTAGAGTCTTTAAATCATATAAAAGAAAATCAACATATTTCTGAATCACCTAAACAGTATTGTGAGACTCCAAAAAATCATTTACAAAATTTAAGAAATCAGGATGATACCACAAAAACACCATATAGCCCCTATGGAGCTGGTGATGGACAAAATCATTACTTTCACCAAGATTTTAGAGGTATTATTTTAAATTTAATATTTTTATCCTGATATTGTATGAATAATTTACCCCTATATTGCAATTTTAAGCTGTTTTATACTGCTATAAAATCCCGTCATCACCAATCCCATATTAATTTTCAACAGGAAATGGTATTAACAATTTTGATGCTAGACAAGAGTACATGAACCATGAGCAATTGAAAGTAATGTATGAAGTAAGTAATTTATATATCTATTTTTGACATAAGACTATATCGACATTGGAAAGAAATTTTGTTGTATCTCATAAGAAGGCTCTTTTCAGATACAAAAAGATTGTTTTTCAGCATCAATATATATTCAAAAATATTAATAATATTAAATTCTTCAGATGAGAATAAAAGAGTGTCAACAATTTGCTGCTAAAGTAGAAAAGCTAGACAGTGACATAGATGGTCTACGTGCACGTCTTACTGCAGCCGTACATGATAAGAACAAAGCTGAACTATCACTAGAAGAAGCTCATCATTTACTTGGTATGTTAGTTAGTTTAGTTACAAGAAATCACCAGCTATTCGTTATCTATTAAATTTAATACATTCAAAAAATGTGGCTAACTAAAGTTTTATTAGTGGGAAACAAAGTGTCTTAACACTAGATTCCCAATGCCTACCCTACTCAATGAATGATACTTTCTAAGGGGCCTCTATATGAGCTATCAGTGTATGTATCATATAAGCCTTCAAAAAGATTGGTTTCCATAGAACTTGATATTCTTAAAAAAAGAGAAACCAATAACAAATTCTTTTATTTTTCCTCAATTGAAAATTTATAAAATAATATTTCTTGTCCGTCAAAGTAAAAAAAGGAAACAGGAGAATGGAATGTCATGTCGCTAAGTTCTCTTTGGAAACTGAAAGTATAAAACTAAATAAAAAAAAATATTTCACACAGCATCAAGTAAGCATAAGTCGATAGAGCTAGAGCAGCAAATAACATCTCTCAATAACAAAATGGTTGAAAGTGAAGAGGACAAACAACAGTTAAGATTGGAACTTAGAGCTGCCAATGTTGCATTGCAGGAGGTTCAGCAAAGATTACACACTATGCAGGTAATGTGGAGATACTGTGCTGTTCATAGATTAAGTAATATCAATTTCATTTCCTGTCCACAGTTGGTCTTGATTGTGAGACTTTACCTTTACCTTATTTAGGGCTTTGACATAAAAGGTAGACAAACCATAAAAAGACTGCTTTATAGGTCATGATTTGCTTGAGTCAGTATATTTTATATGCTAACTATGCTATAATATACTTTTGAAATTCAATACAATAACTGTACTGCTCTTCTATGGAAGCTTTTAGCTTTTAACAAAAAGTACAGGCAATCAAAAGTAGAAAAATATTGTAAACATGCTATGGTATAAAACATAAGTAATACTCAACACCCAGTTTACGTGTTCAGTGGAGATAGTTAACTCCGCGGTTTGTATTGCTACCTGGGCGACGAAATGAAAAGATAATTCCTCTGTGTTATAATGGAACCCACAACCTCGCAGTCCACAGTCACTCACAGTGACCCTGCGCTACAACGGTCTGTACGATTATTTAAAATTATATATGAAATACTAATAAAATTAAATATTTATTGCTGTTATAATTTGCAGGTTGCTCACTCACATGATACTGATGCATTGTTCAGAGAACAGCAAGACAGGTATTTGTAACATATTACTGAAAAAAAATTTGAAGAAAAAAAAATGTTTATACTATGATTTCTAAGTTTCACTAACATTTGCTATTATTCTGTACATTTTTTTCCATATTTCATTTTTTAGCAAAATATACAATATTTATTGTAAGGTTCTCAGCAAATTATTATTTTTAATGTTATTGTTGCATTTAAGTGAATTGTATGAAAAATGAATAATCTTATAATTAATATTAATTAATGATTTTTATAGACATCGTGAAGAAATGGACAGATTACAGAATGATTTGATGAATGCTAAAAGTAGACTGGACGAAAAAGTAAGAACAACATTTTAATTATGCCTTTTGTAATTGTATAAAAATTATAATTGTATATAAAACATTTTACATATAGCAAATTATAGTTAAATATCCAAGTTATGTATGATATATTAATTATTTTATTATTATAAATTATAACTAATTTATTATAATAATAAAATAATTAATATATCATATTGAGGTTATTGTGACTCAGCGGCACAGTCTCTGACTGCTACATCTGTGGATTCGATTCTCACGTGGGGGGTTGATTTATTTTAAAAATTCTGTGCCTATACAGCATAAAGTTGAAAAATAACTAAAAATTATATATTTCAGGACAACGAAATAAAAATGCTTGAAAAGCGATGTAAAGAAAGAGATCGTGAAAAAGAAGAAATTTTAGTAGAAAAGGTAGCTACAATAAACAGACTGGCCAGTGAATTAGACGCAGCTCAAAAACGACTTATGAACGGTGAAAGCAACAGGCTCAAGGAAAAAGTATTGCAATTAACTACTGAAAGAAACGCCGCCAGGGAACAAGTTAAAGAACTGGGGGTAAATAATAATATGTTTTTTTGGCATAGCGGCACAGCATCAACTGTATACGCAACGGTTGTGGGTTCAATTTCCGTGAGTGAGGTTGATTTCCGCCGCTCAACACATAATGTCTCTAAACATAAAGAGTATCTTAGCACTAAGTTCCCTCTGTCTACCTCGATATATATAGGATACAGCGTAAAATGAAATTATTATTTTCACCTACATAGCATAACAGCTCTGGGGTTACTTATTATATTGTATTGGTTATGATATGTTATTATTTTTGGTGTTAATACATTTAATTAAAATTAAATATATATATATTTCCAGTCAAAATTAGAAGTGACGGCACAGGAGCTAGTGATGTGCCGCACCAGAGTGTCGGGTGCACAACGCGAGCACGACGCGTGGCGCGCAGCACTAGCGCACGTGCTGTCTGAAGTCACGCCCGACAATTATAATATAGGTATATTATTAGCTTATGCTAAATAACTTCACAGGTATACTTATTAAGAAAACATATAAAAATTTGAACGTAGGCGGATTTGAACTCTTTGGAAACTGTCCAAGAGTCCACGTTTTCTTAATATGTAATAATATTTTTCTTTCCTAAATAGGGCATAACACTGTAAATAAATAACTTCAAAGAAAATAACATCACAGAGAATCTAATGTCAACAATACTGACCAACCGTTCTCTACTTTTCACACGAATTCAAGCCACAAATAGATAATGCATTCCATAATATGAAATATTTTTATTTATTACTTTACTCTGATGCAAAGAAAAAGGGCAGCGTTGGGTTCCTCCATTCAACACGCAATGACTCGAAATTTGGAGGATTGGCGAGTCTTAACAGCTCCAGCTCCGACCTTGCTATACGGAAAAGGCGTAAAACTGACATTTTTTATTTTTTGTAATTTCTCTACTGTGAATATTTCTGATGTTAAAAACATACATTACCCTCATGTATTTATTTATCGTACTTAATGCTTTACAGGTGATCCTCCATCACCTGGAAAATTGGCCACGCTTAAAGAAGTATTAAGCAGATACAAACAACAGCTACAAAAACTATCAAATTTGCAAGAAGAAATAAATAAACGGTACATATTGTCCTCTTTCCTTCCTCTTCTAAATATGTATTTTAAAATTAAAATTACAAAGTGCTTATATTTTTGTCGGCGACGACTAACGAATGCTTATAAAATTAAATTAAATATGCAATTGTTTTTTTTATAAAGTCCTTATAAAATTGTGGCTTAAAGAATTTTAAAGTTAATTGCAATTAATTATTTATTTTCCATTTGCCAGTGAAAAACGTCTCGAACAACATCGTAAACAAGAATCCGATTTAAGATCTAAATTGGAAGAGCAAAAAGGTATAGAGATGCAACTCAATTCAAAATTAGCGGTACTGCAAAACAAATTGGAGCTACTCGGTACCAACTCTGATAGTGAACTGTTAGTGACGTATAAACATCAGAACGAACAGATGAAGAAGCATGCTGACGATCTAAGGAGTGAAATTAAAAATGTAAGTTGTGTGTGTTTTTTTAACCCACTTCTGTAAGAAATGGAAGTTATCAATTCAACTACATTTTTCCATGTTTGTTACGTCAGAACTTTTGACTGGGCGAACCGTTTTTGATTATATAACTTCTAATGGGAAGTAAATTGCTTCGTTACGTTACTCGTCGTTACGGCTTCAGTCTATCTGGCTTTCCTTTCTCTCACGTATACGGCAGCAGCAGGCAGGCTCTTCCTTTCTCACTCTAACTCACAGATCTAGTTGTATTTCGGAGAAATGCTTTTCTTTCCTCTCTTCACGTGAATCAGTGTTTGCATGTATGTTTTAATATATATTTTCTTGTATAACAGTTGGAATTGAAGTATACGGAACTAAAAATGGAATATGACAAGTTAAAGTCGGAGAAGGGAAGTCGTGCGTCTCTCGTACAAGAAGCCAACGCGGACCTCCTAAGGGAACTCGAGAAGTACAATGGACAGTTAAAAGAGACACTTAAAGAGAATGGCGAATTGAAAACTTTGTATTTACAGGTATTTGTGTTCACAAAAAATTGTTTATAACATAAATATGATAAACATTGGATTAATAATTTACCTCTTCACTGTTCTGTTTCTCGCTCCAGCCAGTGTTTTAACACTAAATCGCATAATTCTGATATAGTGTTAAAAAACTCCGTTTGTTGAGCAGTTGAGATTGAAGTCATTATCATGAAGTTTACAGTGAGATATTGTCATTATCATGGAGTTTACAGTGCTACTAGATTATTTAAAATAATATTACTCAAAGAAACTACAAAATCTATATGCAATACGCAAAAGAGGAACTTTTAAAACTTCAGTTAATTACCTCATAATATGTTATATACAAATATTCATATATATATAGCTAGTAATATTTATTTTTTAAATAACAGGTGTGCACAGCACGAGACTCTATATCTCGGGAACTAAAGGACGTACAAATAAAAACACAAAGAGAACTCGACCAATACAAATCTCAAGAAAGGGATTACATAGAAAGAATAGAGAAAGAGAAACGCCATGTAGAAAAAATTACAATAGACCTAACAAACTCGAAAGATGAGTTAGAAAGAGCTAACAGGAGAATATCTGAACTGCAGAAAGAGTTTACTGACAAACAGAAGGAATTCACCGATAAACTTAATAAATTCTTAGAAGGTACTTTTGTAATATGAATAATATATAAAAAAACATTGAAATTATTTACATGTAAATAATTTTTCTTTTTTAGTTTTTTATAGTTTTACGCTGATTCCCGCACATAGCATGTTAGGCAGAGAGAGAGGTTGAGGCGGTCGAGCTCGACGCCGCAAAATATAGAAATGAAGTGATATAACGTGAAGCTGTAAAAAAAAACTAAGAAAATTTATTTTATTTCAGACGAGAAAACAGCGATGCGAAAGGAAATGGAGGCCTGCGCCAACTGCGGACAGCAACTAAAACGTATCCGTAATCTGGAGGATCAACTAGTCAAATATCAAGTTAAAATAGGTATAATACTTAGAGCCAGTTTCACCGGTTACGAATAAAGTTTCAGATAGTAATTTAATAATTAATACTATCTCTCAGATAGAGGATAAAAATCCTAAAAACTTATAAATTAAATTTTCTCTTTAATGAACGATAATAGTAGGTAAAAATGAAATTCATGTATCATGTTTGACACATGTATTTCTTTTTTTCTATTCAAGAACTATAAAACCAAAAATTATAGCTTGTCTGGCACATACGGCTGTCTGGGACTTCATCAGCCAGTGGTGAAACTGGCCCTTAATGTCTTTGATTTTGTGGTTATTTAAAATTTATTTATTTCAATTCACTAGTAGCAGTTGCATTAAGTAATTTTTACGATAATAATTTTATTAACTAAATTACTATTGAGACTATTGAAATTAAATGATTATTGGTCGTAGTGGCGTTGTGTCGAGTATGACTGTAAAAATGACGGTTGTGGGTTCGATTTCCTACTCGGCGAGTGAACTTACACGCAATGTCTTCAAAATTGGGTGGTTTATGGGGAATGGAGTGTCTTGACCATACATTTCCTGTCTTTGTTCCTGCTATACACAGGATACAATGTGAAGCTAAAAAAACATATTTCAATCAATTTCAGCCGCTCAAGAAAGTAACGAAACTCTAATGAAAGAGCTTAGAGGCAAAGCAGAATTCTTTCAAAATTATATAATGGAAAGGTACAAAAAGTTGAGTGACGTCCGCACTGTGGGAACTAATACAGATGATAGAAACCCCATACTAAATAACACGAATATTGAGACGGAAGTGGCACAAGACCATGATGAATCTTTGGAAGAAAAGGTATATAAATTAGTAGTACTTTTAGACCAGATCGACATTATATTGCAAGTCACAGTTTGTCAGTTTTTTATTTCGAATTAGCTTCTTTTAGTTAGGAATAATAAATACGCCCTTCCCTATTAATATTGTCGAATGTGAAAATAGGCCTCTTTAAGTTAATATTTTTTTTATACTCGGCCGTGGTTGATTATACGTAATTATTTTGTGTAGTGTACATTCATTTACAATAGAATTATAATTCATTCATCAATCNAGTCAAATATCAAGTTAAAATAGGTATAATACTTAGAGCCAGTTTCACCGGTTACGAATAAAGTTTCAGATAGTAATTTAATAATTCATAAAAATCCTAAATAACTTATAAAGTAAATTTTCTCTTTAATGAACGATAATAGTAGGTAACAATTCATATGATTTGTTACATTTTTAAATTACAAATAAATATGTAAAAATGAAATTCATGTATCATGTGTCAAATGTGTATTTCTTTTTTTCTATTCAAGAACTATAAAACCAAAAATTATAGCTTGTCTGGTAGATACGGCTGTCTGGGACTTCATCAGCCAGTGGTGAAACTGGTCCTTAATGTCTTTGATTTTGTGGTTATTTAAAATTTATTTATTTCAATTCACTAGTAGCAGTTGCATTAAGTAATTTTTACGTTAATAATTTTATTAACTAAATGACTATTGAGAGGTCGTAGTGGCGTTGTGTCGAGTATGATTGTAAAAATGACGATTGTGGGTTCGATTTCCCTCTCGGCGAGTGAACTTACACGCAATATCTTCAAACAAAATGTGAAGCTAAAAAAACATATTTCAATGAATTTCAGCCGCTCAAGAAAGTAACGAAACTTTAATGAAAGAGCTTAGGGGCAAAGCAGAATTCTTTCAAAATTATATAATGGAAAGGTACAAAAAGTTGAGTGACGTTCGCACTGTGGGAACTAATACAGATGATAGAAACCCCATACTAAATAACACGAATATTGAGACGGAAGTGGCACAAGACCATGATGAATCTTTGGAAGAAAAGGTATATAAATTAGTAGTACTTTTAGACCAGATCGACATTATATTGCAAGTCACAGTTTGTCAGTTTTTTATTTCGAATTAGCTTCTTTTAGTTAGGAATAATAAATACGCCCTTCCCTATTAATATTGTCGAATGTGAAAATAGGCCTCTTTAAGTTAATATTTTTTTTATACTCGGCCGTGGTTGATTATACGTAATTATTTAGGGTAGTGTACATTCATTTACAATAGAATTATAATTCATTCATCAATTCATCATTCATATTTATATTTCAACCATTTCTGAAATCTGACTGTTTTTGATTTACTGTCGGTAAATAGTAATTAAAAATATTTTATAATAAAATGTAAATACTACTAATTTTAGACTGCATTAATGATGAAAGAAAAGGCAATAAGAGAACAAATAGCTGAAAAATTCACACTCGAAATTAAAACAATAGAAATGAATTGCGCGAGACGTTTAAAAGAAATGGAAACAGAACAACTAGCAACTGTTACTAAACTAAAAGACTTATTAGAAAGAAAAGCCACAGAAGTTGATACTTTAAAAGAATTTATTCTATCGGAAAGAGCTAAAGTGACTCAAATATTGGAGTCAAAAGAAAATGAGATATCAGTACTTATAAAAGAGCATAACTTATTACAAAAAGAAAGTCAACATACTAAAGAGGATTTAAGTGAATGGAAAAAGAGAGCAGAGAAGTATAAAGACAATTTATCACGATTGGGTTCTTTAGAAAATGTATTGAAAAAGGAAAAAGAAGAGTTTAGAGTTAAAACAAGTTCTGATGCTAAGGAGTATCAGCATTTGAGAAATAAATTGAAAGAACTACAAGTTAATATTTCTGAATTAGAACAGAAATATACGAATGTGCAAAATGACTATCATATACTGCAGGAGAAATACAAAAATGTTAAGAGAACCGCATTAACTTATAAAGTGAGTGTCAATTTTCATAGTAATTGTTTTTAATTTAATTGTAGTAGGTTCTTGGTCAGGGGAATTTTGAATGTAGCCTAGTCTCATAGATTTCCAAGAGGCGCGGGTTCAAAACCCACCATGTTCAAAATTATTGTATGTTTTCAAAAAAATAAATATTTTTCTTTATTTTTCGCCATAGTAAAATAAAGTGCAGCATTGAATTCCGCGACTCTAATCGCTATGTCTCAAATTTTGGTCAAAGGAAAGAGCTTTGACAACAGGTTATTTTTGGCTATGCTATTGTATACTATATAAAGCTTACAAAATAAGTGTTTTAAGTTAATAATAAATCAATTATAACTTTGAATTCATTGCATATATAAAATTTCCATAATATAACATTTTAAATTCTTCTTTAAAAAAATAAATAATAATAATATAAAAATTGCTTACTTTAGGAGTACATATCAAAAAAAGATACCCACATCAACAACGAAGTGAACAGAATAAGAGACGAATATAGAAAGATATTTGTTAAGTTGCAAAATCAAATAAATTACTATGTGAATGGGCGAATGCAGAGCGAGCGACGACACGACCGGCCTACCTCTAGCCTCGCCTACGATGTATGTAAACTTTATAAGATTTTTTTAATTATTTCTTCTTTTTTTTGGATATATATATATGTCACGGTAAAAACGAGAATGCTTAAAAAAATTTTTTTGAAAAAAAAAGACACTTAGTGGTAAGGAAACTTGGCAAAATGCATGAGTAAAAAATGCATTTAAATTGGTGAATTGATTGACAAACTAACAAACAGATAAAAAATGTTAAAATCATTGTTTTGGGTTTATTGTATTGGTAAATGCCCCTTATATTATATTTCCTCATATATCTTGATCAGTCAAGAACTTTATTGTATGTATACAGTAGAGATTATGTAATATAAAAATTGAGACTACCAATGACGTCAACACAAAACACATGCACCCATACATTATACATAAAATATGTATAATTATTTAATGTGTAATTAAAAATCAGATTGAACGGAGAGTCTTAACACTAGGTTCCCTCTGCCTACCCTGCTGTGTGCAGGATACAGCGTGAAGCTGATTTGATATAATTAAAATTTTTGATATATTTTTTATTTTTATAATATTTTTTAATTATATATTATTTTACAGTATACAGAAAAGTTGAACGAATTAACAGAAGACTTTGCACGCCTCACGCAATCTAATTTCCAAGAGCCTAATACACAGTAACACCATATCAATGAAATTAATGAAAATGGAAATATATGAAGTAAATGTATATTTTTGTTATGTTATATTATATTTTAGGGGCCATTTGTAGGTTACGTCACACGGTTAGGGAGATAGAGAGGGATCATTATACGTGACAAGGGTCCTAAATTAGTAACATTACATTTCAAAATAAAATACACCAACATAATTTAAATATAAAATAATAGTAAAACAAAACAATAAAAAAGTACAATTGAATTGATATAATAACTTCTTCCTTTTACAGAAGTCGATTGAAAATAGGTGTAAAGTTGCCAGAAATACAAGCGACAATTTATAGGATAAAGGGATATTTCTTTTCTTTATAAAGACAGTTGGTAATTCGTTAGTTTTATTTGTTGTAAGGAAGTTGTGTATTATTTTAATTGTCATGGATGTCATACGTGACATCGTATTTTGTAGGGAAAAAAATATTTAACTTATGACTTAGTCAAGGTATGACATTTTAGTTTGATTGCAAGTTTTATCGACACTTGCTTCTACTTCTCAATGTTTCATTTTATATTGTTTATTTTATTTTCAAAATGTTAAAACAAATTACATCACCTTTATTTTTAAAATTTGTAGCTACATATAGATATGTAAAACTCCATTTAACTAATATTAAATTAGGAATCAATTAAGAACTAATCGATATCTCTAAGTGCGGCTATAAATTTGTAGTTTAAATAAAAAATGGTATGTTATAACATTGTCACATAAAATTTATTAAACAAGACTTATTAATCTTTTCTGAGGACAATAGAAAAAAATGTAAAATACATATTGACAATATAATAGGCTTAATATTTATACACATTCCTAGTAATTTTTGAAAATTTTAAAGTTTTAAGAATTTATACTATAGAATAAAAGAAAAAAAACAATACTAAATTGCATATTAGGAAAGACAAACAATTTTGCATTTATAATACATATTAAGTACTAATTTTAATTATTAAATATAATACGGCCATCCTGGTGCAGCGTTGAACACAAACACGATGGCTGTCGGTTCGATACCCGCGTGAGGCAATATTCAATTAACAAAACAAACCAAGCTGTTAATTTCAGTAGCTACATTATTCAAATCGTTAGAGATATTTATTAGCTTAATCGTTCCACATTGGTCTCGCAAGTTGTATTATGTCTGTTGATTCTTTATAGCAAAAGCGGCGATATATCTACTTATTTTATAGTGCAATACGCATGATTTTTTTTTATTTTTGCAATGGCTGCGTCTGACTGTAAAATGAGACGATTTTGATTTCATTTCATCGCTTTGATAGGAAGATGAAAAAACTGAGTGTCCCAACACTAGGTTGCCTCTGCTTACTATGCTATATACAGCGTTAGCCTAAAACAATATTTTGCTATGTAAAAAAATGTATTTCTACTGGTACAAATTACTTAATATTAATAAGGTTAAGTTAAAGCTCAAACTTATACTAATAGCCTATGTAAGATGTAGAAAGTAACATGGTTCCGTGTATTTTTAATTTGTATATAGGTTTTTTTTATATATAAACTTAGATTAAATTTAAAAGGTAACAATTCCTAGTATTAAATTGTTTCCGTCCACCGCTCAATGGTAAATCGCATGCTTAAAAATATGCTAGAATTATATACAGTGTAAACTCAATATATCACCAAAGGGGTTTGCATTTTATGACGATATAGAGAATGGTTGTATAAAGGAATAAAAGTATCTATCAATCAAGAATAAATTTAAATAAAAATATCAAAATCGAATCACCCAGCCGAATTTTAGAAAACAAAAAAATAGTAAAATTGGGAACCCTGTCCTTTTACAGATATCATTATTAAAAATATCAAATGGTAACATTAAATTTTAACATTTGGTTTTCATTTTAACGGCCATTTGTATAACGTCGGTCTTCAATGTATAGAATACCTGGGGCGTCCAGGCAACGTATGAAATAATATGAATATCTATTACATACTTTGCCTACGTATAAATATTTTTTTTATGGATTGTTTATAATACCTGCTGTTCCACCAGCTAAAGATCCTTGCTTAAGAGCAAGTTAAAGTTTTCTAGTTTATTTTTTAGCATACGATGTAAGTGATGTGTCTACTATTATACAAATACTAGAATATATTGATTGTACTTAACTATAATTTTAGTTTAATATTTCTGTCTGGTTATCAAAAGCTATAAATATTTAAAGCTAGCGAATACAATGACCAGAACCAAATGAAAATGGATGTGACAGTGTGTTAGATAAGATACAATACGGGCCACGAAAAATGAGACTTGATAAAGGTTTTCTTCGAAATATTCTATTCAGGTATACATATATATACAATGTATACAATACAATATTTTATTGGTATGTTAAAAGTCATAATAATTACACTAAGGTCGACGAGCCGTGTTCCCTTCTTAAGTTAGCTATATATGGCTACACAGATTTGCTTTTACGATTTTGATTGTTTTCCTCTTGAGTGAAAAATGTACAAAACTTAGAAGTATTTTTTATCTGTATAAATTTCAAGAATGTCCTACTTCAGGCCTAATACCGCTAAAAACACGTCATTATTATTAATGCTCTGTAAGACTTAAGTTTTAAGTAAAATTACATTGGTACAAATCTGCATTAATTTGCTTTTTCTATTTTTGGGAACATTTGTCATTGTCATTTAACAAAATTCTTTTTAAAACATAATATTGTTACATAAGCTGTTATATATTTGTAAATTTGAATTTTGTTCCAAATTATTTTTTTACTTGTGGGCAAAGTCGGTTGAAAAAGTCCACCTGGTCTCTATTACTATTAGTAAAGACAGCATTAAAATGTATTGTAAATCGATAGAAACCGACAGTGTTTAATTCTATGTAAAAGATCGTTATGTTTTAATATGACAATACTAAAATCATTTGTTCCTTGCCTATGACAATGCCTATGACAGTGCCTTGGTTGCCGGTTTGCGCTTTATTATCCCCTAATTTATAATAAGATAATATTAGAAATTGTTATAATTAAATTATGAGACATTTTAAAGGTACAATTTAATTTGCAATTCCAATGCTGAATTATATATTTAATTATTCCTGTGATAAAATTTGTAAATAACGTGAAATATTAATATATAATTATATAGTTTGAATTCAACATTCCTTGTTATTCCGCAATGTTTCCTGCTTAAGAATTTGTCTATTTCCTTCAGATTTTTTAACATTACGATTACAGGAATATTATTTTGTAAAATTAATTGTATTGGTTAAATAAGGTTGTACACTTAGTTAGAATCGTTTAGTTGATTGGGAATTTACCCAGAAAATAAATTAATGGTAATTTTTGGGCCAAATTACAAATCTACTGAAAAATATACATGAAAATCGAATTTATTTTAAATGGTAAATTGGTAAATATCCACAATTCATTGGTCTAAATATTGAGTAATATGTAGGTATGTGTTCATTGTATAATTTAATTTAATTTTATTATCAACTAGTAGTTGAATTCGTTACTTAATTATCTATTACGTTTATAATTGAAAATAAAAGTATTATTTAATTAAATGTTATTTTATTTCTTAATATAATATTTAGAAGGTACAAAAGGCATTTTAGCAACAACACACGGCACGTCTTTCCCTCGGATGCTCACATTAAGTTTTGTGCCAAGTTTTTTAAATTCTTCAGCGACATATCCCATAGCAACGTTGCCGCCTAACGACGGACTTGGGCAACCGCTGGTTACTTTACCTATAGTTTCATTATTTAAATTCTTAATATCAACGTCTTTCCGCGCGGGAGCACCATTCTCTATTCTCAATCCGATTCTCCGTTTTTCTACACCCTCCTTTATTTGCCTCAAAATGATATCAGAACCCGGGAAATTTGCGTTTGTTCTACGCGCTTTGGCTATCAACCAAGTCAAGCTTGCTTCAACTGGTGTAACATTCTCGTCGATATCGTTACCATATAAGCATAAACCGGCTTCTAGCCGTAACGAATCGCGAGCTCCAAGACCGGCTAGTTTGACTTCCTGAGATTGTAGTAGGGCTTCGACTACGGTCTCGGCCTTATCTGCCGGCATTGATATTTCGAATCCATCTTCTCCAGTATAACCACAGCGTGTTATTCTACACCCCACACCTGCTACGTTACCTAAACGAGAGGTCATAAATGTCAAGTCTGCCAGAGAAATTTCTGTGAGAGCCTGCAAGTTGGACGCTGCTTTAGGTCCTTGTAGCGCTATAAGAGATCTGGTACTCACATCCCAAAATTCAACTGACACGTCTTTGCCTTTTTTACGAAAAATTTCAGCTGTTTCCAGCATATGCTGTTTGTCGACATCCAGACGACCAGCATTTGATACTACATACAATTGATCTTCTTTTACTTTGGTAACAATAAGATCGTCAATTATACCTCCTTTCTCATTCAGAAATACAGTTAAAGACCCAGATCCGGCCGCCATTCCGTTTAAATCCACTGGACATATTGATTCGAACCACGTTACACAATCTTTTCCTCTAACGTTGGTTTGCAACATGTGTGAGACGTCGAATATTGAAGCACTATTTCTCGTAAAGATATGAGATGCTGAGACGCTCAGGTCTGAATATTGCACGGGTAACAGGAAACCAGCGAAATCGACCAATTTTCCACCGTATTTCTTATGTAAATTGCACAAAGATGTTTCTTTAACGTTATTACTGCTATGGCTGCGAATTTGTAACTTTGTAACTAAAACACGACTTCCATGTGAATAATATCTTGGAAACATTGTGATGCTTTTTGAACACATTTTAATAAGGAATACAGTACAGTTCAGTTAAGTTCTTAATATATGGCGTTTCCAGGAATACAGTAGTCTCGCTTATTTGGAGACAACTGATGTGACTTGCCTATCATTATCGTGTTTCATAATGACGGGTCGAGGGTCAATTTGGGGCTTAAAATTCTTGATAATGCATAAAGCAAACTAATTACGATTGTTCTATAGCATCTTATATTTATATGGATTTTTAAATATTTCTCAAATAATAAGAAATTATTTTAAAGTTCTTGTGCTTTTAAAAGGTAATTTAACAAAATGCTGCTATGTTATTACCTTTTTTTTTCAGCTTCACGCTGTATCCCGCGTGTAGCAGGCTATGCAGACGGAGCCTGGTATTGAGATACTTGCCTCGACACCATAGCGAAGAAATGGAAATATAAATATTTCATTAGCTCTAGTGGGAATCAAACCCCCAACCTGTCACATTCATACGACGATTGGCATCATTCTTTACTTATTACATTTAAGTAAATAGAATACAAAAATAAACAGTACCTGCCTAGAGATTTTCTATTTAGGAATAGTATGATAGAGGTCATCATTAAATTCCTAAGCTGATTTGCCCTACGCGATTATGATCGATTTGGCAAATGATTTTGCATATGTAAATACTTCATGCATATCCTTTTTTTGTCTTCTTATCCTGATACACGCTGTATCCCGCATATATCAGGATAAACAGAGCGAACCTAGATTCTCCGTTCCCCACTTTTCGCCAAATTTTAGAGGCTTTACTTGTTGAGTGCCGAATTTTGCCTTGGTACCTGCGCGAAGAAATAAAAATATTAATAAATAATACATGCTTTTGCCCCTGCGCCACGACGTTCTCATGTTTTTTTCCATTTACGACTTAAAAATAAGGAGTAAGTTATGAAACTCTCAGGTGCATACGAGAACGGAATAATTTTAAGAATGGCACATTGAAATATCTAAACGGCTGGTCGATCATTCGTGCCAACAGATATTGTACTCTGATGCTTGGGTATTTGTCTATGTCGATCTCGCGTCCGCCTTAATCTATCATATCTATTCGGACAAATCGTGGCAATTCACAATAAATTTAAATTAATTAAAATCTAAATTGTTTATACTTAAATGTGACAGGTAGTTTTTTATTGCAAAGACAAGGCAAATGTGAGGTCGGGTCACCTGTTAGTAGGTAAGTGATCGCCGCGATCCTAGGCCTCCCAGCAGTGGAGTTTAAAAAGCTAATGAATGGATGGATTGAATGAAATATGTTTTATTGGTATTGGTCCCAATTTGCCCACTGTCTTTTGCGGGCATATGCACCCGTTTTGTCTATAATGACTTGTTTCTATAAAATACCTTTAAATTTATACTTTTTTGACTCAGAAGCTTTATTTTTTCTGTGCTCCAAAAGACTGAAGGTCTGAATAGTCAATATTAAATTCAAATTTATACCATCACACAAATCTCGAGATAGGTCTTGACAGTTGGACAACAAAGTGATCCCATAAGGGTTCCGTTTACATCTTTTGAGGTACGGAACCCTAAAAATTATACAAATCATGTTATATCCGAAAAATATGTCCGAAAATCTGCGCATGCGACGGGAAGTGTATCGCCGGGCGCGAGGACGCGCGTCACCTGCGCTCGGCGGCTTGGCACGAATCGCGCGCTGAATCTGAAAGCTGTAAATGCGCGGGGAGCGCCGCCGCTCTGCGCCAGTACCCCTTCGACCAGCGATGCTGTGCTGTCTCCGGAAATAGAGTACGTCCGTTCCCAACCACGGCGACAGACGCGACCGTCGCGACCATTACATTGCGGGTTCCATTTTAATGATTTCTTAATTAATTCTTTCAATTGCATTATTTCGACTTGGTGATTTACAAGCTTGTGACCGCAATCGAGTGGCCGCGACCGACTCGACCTGCATTCTTGGGAATGCAGCTCGAGTCCCGTGACGGAGTGTTCTCTGTTCAGTGTAGCCGTGATTCGCGTCCGTGGATCGACCGGTCTGGTGCGCGAGTGTGCAAATGACTGGTGGCCCTGTGTAGCGGGCTGGAACCTATCAAAATGTGGACAGAGAGATTAAAGTTATGGAGGTTTATGTTGTGCATGTTGTGTGCCGTGTCGGCGCTCGCGCTCGCGGCGAGAGGTGAGTCGCGGTGTGTGGGAGTGTGGGAGCCGTGCGCCCTGCGTCACTACACCGATGCTATTTTCGGTGTAACTTGCGCTTAAATTATGTAAAAAGCGCGAGTAGTTTGTGAGCTATTTCTGGCTGTAACCTTAACTGAAAATGTAGAAGGCTACTGCTACAATTAAATAATCATTCTACAATATTTTCTCAATGTTGATACAGTGTAGATTTTGGATATACTATCCAGCATAGCTACACAAATAGAAATACAGGGATTTGTCGTTATGCGCGTCGCCATCTTGTGAAAAACGATAGGATCATGGCGACATTATAAAAGTTCAACACAAATATATGTAGGTCACTTCATAATTTACATAAGTATTAATATTCGGAATTTTACATATTAAAGGATCTTTCTCAAATGCACAATAAATAATTTATGATATTGGAAAGTTGCAAAGTATCATTAATGAGAAAAATAAATTCATTAATCATAATTAATTATATAGTCTAACATAATAAATTTCATAAAATAACATTTTTTTCTTGGTCTAACATGAAATATTCTATTGTTTGAAATATAACAATTGCCTCATTCACAAATATATTTTATGTATGTGGTACCCGGTCTATAGTACGGTCAACAAGTCGTGCCGCCCTGAAGTTAGGTGATCTGAACGTTTGCGCAACGTTCACTCGGAAAGAAAATAATCAAAAGTAAGAAAAATCTTAAAATCAAATCTGCGCAGCCATCTGCAGCTAACTTCTGGACGGCCACGATATGTTGACCGTACTGTACTATTTTAGATGCTTTAAATATAGTTTCCTAAGTCAATGACAAGTCGTGTACAGCTAAAAGATTAAATCATGGAATGTAGCAAGGCTAATTATTTGGGTCACACAAGCAATTTCTTGAAAGAAAAGATTTAATAAATTATACCTAGGTCTTATATAGCTTTTTCAATGCACTAAGGGTATTGGTGCCTATTTTCTTCTAGAGTGTTAAAGGCTAGTAACTAATTTAGTTTAGTTTAGTTTAGGGCCGAGAGGTCTGTGCCCACCCCAGTGTAGTCTTGTGCCTACCCCAGAAATTTTACTAATAAAATATCAGCCCTGAAAAATGAAAATATATCTGTGCACGAACATATCTATTCAAAGTTAAAGTCCAGGCTGTCCCCAAAAAATATATCTAGACTGTACGTATTATTTTGTTTATAGAACAACAGTAAACAAAGTTATTAGGTAAAAGTGCTTAAAAGTGACAAATTGCTTTGAAAATGATCCCTCATAATATAAGTAATAAGTAGCTTACAATTTAATTATTTATTTCAAATCGTTGCGAATAAAAATACTTGCATAGTGTATCTGAAATATATATGATATAATCACTAACAGTTTTAAAAAATTAAGAAAATATTGAACGCCTCATTCGTTTAGTTATTTTTTGATGACGTTAGGAGTTCAATTTAAACAGTCTATCTATAAAGAAAACTAAATCTTTCAAGTAGTTTGTTCATTTTGTGTTTAGCACTTTAAAATATTTAATACAATACTTGATATGTATAAATTCTAATGAAATACGTATTGCTTGTTCAATCTTTCTATTCTTGGCAGCCATATGCTTACAATTTTATAAAGCCATAAACCAATCTCAAAACTGTTCGATCAAATAGAAGATATTTAAAAACGAATATTTTATATGAATGGACTCATAAAAAATGTTATAATCTGCATATAATGTTTAGTGGCGAGAATCCAAGAACAATACTCCACGACAATGCCAAAATTGAACGTCGATTGAGTCTCGACTATTTATTATTCTGTCGGTTCAGCAAGATATTTTTATTTTAAATATGTGTTACCAGGTCACTCCAATCATTTTGTTATATATATTGTTTTTTTTTATGTAAGCGATACGAAAAATTGTCATAAAATTATGCTTGTTAGTTTATATTTAGGGTATTTAAATTATAGAAATTGTTTTTTGTTATTGCTTTGTTTTAAGGTCTGTAGTTAAAGTGAATTATACTTAATGGGTAATAACATGATCACCTAAAAATGATGCAACTAAGTCTATCATCTTTTGTGTTCTACTTAATTTTATTGAACATACAGCCATTGTTGTCACCAACTGAAAAATATCAAAGACGGCTCGAAGGACCATTTTATAATATAATTAAAAAATATTTATTACTTAAATTGTATCTTACCTAAGTACAAATCCACTACCACAGTCCATGAGGCTCCGTTTTTAGTTTACTGTTTAATATATTCACAGAACACAAACACTAGAAATAAACTAGAAACTAGAGTGTCATTCATATGTTTTATAGCTAGATCATGTTAGGAACATAAAGGTAAAAACTCTTTACTAGTAGAAACACAATAACAGTAGTCAGTTTAGTTTTAGTATATTAAAAATAATCGTATTTAACTTTTTTTTCACATTTCTTTAGGAATTTTCATTAAAAATGTTTTAGAATTAAGTTGATTTATCCAAAATAGTATACAAACTTACAATGTCACTTAAACATGTCTTTATTAAACATATTTTTTTTATTTCAGCCGATGACGACATTCCTTCAGAATCACAATGCCGTCCATATATCGAAAAGGCGCTTAAAGAACTCGAATCAGGCGACGTAGAACCAGGTAAATCGTTTCTTTTATTGGTACCGCTTCTGACTTCATAGCGCACAACATCTGAACGTCTGTAAAACTCGACGGTTTTAAGTTCAATTCCCATATTGGGGGAATAAGTTATATTCATTTCCTCTGGTTACAGAATAGTGATGTTGAATTGATATTTAGTGGTGATCCACTCAACATGTAATGTCTCGAAAACCGATGCCCCAACATCTTAAAAATCCGCATTTGCACAAGCGACAAAAGCCTTTAATTACAAATTAATTATTTATTTCGAACAAATTAGCTCTTTTAGCATACGCCAATAAATAATGAAATAAACAGGTAGTAACCAAAATGTGTGGTACAATAAGCGTTAAGGCTATAAAAAATTCATTAAGAAAAGCTTTTTCCATCCACCTGTCGGTAAAAAAAATATAGACCAGTTTATTTCTTTTAAATGTGGATAGATGATGGGGAATCACTACACAACGGAAACCACAGTGACTCATGCCATCATTTTTAAACACATTCAATTAAAAATTCTCCGAATTTTCTATTAGTAGAATAACCTCGAATTTACTGCGTTGGTTTTATAGTTCTTTAATTTAAACGTGAGCAACACTGACATACGCTCGTCAAGTTGTTCGTCGTCAGCTATGACAATGATAATATTTCAGTCTTAAAGTTACTAAATACTTTTGTTTGAATATCTCTTAAATAATACCCACTACCACAGAGTAGGTACCTAAATCTTAAGGGAATAAACTCAAAAATGATGTTCTTTAAGTTGTATACATCGTGGGCAACCAACATTATATTTAAAATATGTTTAAATTGTAACTTGACCTTTCGGCGTTAAGCGCCGACTGTGTAATTCCTTTGTTGAACAGCCTAGCCTGTTTCCAAATCCAAATCCTCGCTTGAATAATATTACGGAGTCATTGTAAGCAAAATATACGCTGCTATAGAAAATAGAAACAAATGGGAAATTATTTTAAATTGTAATATAAAAACAAATTTTCGAGACAAAAAAAATAACCGGTAGTGAACAGTTGAGTTCCATCCGTTCCGTGAGCTTTAAGAATTCAGCGGAAAGTCGGAAACGGAAGTGCCTTCATGGCAAATAAAGTATCCTAACTCTGGATTCCCAAGTTCCCTCTGCATGTTCTACTAGCAGTACACGACACGGCGTAACGAAAACCTTACAATAACTGGAATACATGATTGCTATGATTTTACAAGTTTATTTTAGCAATAAATAAAATATATAAATCCTTATTTAATAATTCTATAGAGCAAACCATTTTATCGAAATGTGAAAGTTTTTGCAATTATTTTTAAGAGAGTGCACGTGGATGTTTAGATTAGACTACTTAAGTACTTAACTAGTAAAATACAATATCTGTGTATTAGTGTATTAATATTTTCATGTTTTAATAGGCTACGGATGATCATATTTTATCGAGACAGTTCCTGATGTCAGTTATATTATGTATAATAAAACTCTATTCAATGAGGCAGTAAAAAGTAAACATAGTTCATAGGGGTATTTTCTATGGAGCAAGGTGGAGTGGACACAAGACTAAAACTATATTTAGGGGTGGGCCCCCCCCTTATTCCTTCGCCTCATTCCTAGTAGTGAAATGTATTACTCAATTCTAAAATGATTTACAATTATTTAATACATATGATGCTATTAATACCGTCACATATAATGTCATCGCGTTATGCAATAGATATCGTAATTTGTAAGCATGTATTTTTAAGTAATATTGTACAACTGCCAACGTTTGTACTGGCAAGTTCAACGCCAATTATTAAGGGAAACTCATATCTATATGAAATACCTCCTGAAATCAATATTAAAACTTAAAACACATTCTTTTTGTAAACATATCTACCAAGTATCAAGGAGATTCTCAATTCGATTGTTTTTTTTATGTTGGTTCTAAGGTAAAGAACTTTCAAATGGGTGGACCGATTTTTTAGATTATTTTTTTGTTTTCCGTGTGACATCCATGAGAAAATCATGTAAGTCTTAAATTTGCATAGTTCATTGCTTGAAGTCGTCTTCTTCTTCCTCCTACCATTAATACCGGCGTATGTCTCTAACGTCCTTTGTTAGTGAATTGGCTCTCATGTCCTGCTTCACGACATCCCACCAGCGCTTCCTTGGGCGTCCGGCAGGTCTTGAAGGGAGGATTGAAGTCATATTTTATTTTAAGTAAACCTCTCGACAAAATTGTAAACACATATTATATGCGTACATATTATATAATTTCGAGTTCACTTATATCGGAATCGTCAGCAACGTGAGGACTTGGTTAAAAATAAAAACTAAAAGTGATTTGTTAATACACACCTGTTGCGGCCGCTTAATTTTAAAACAGGTCGTAGCTACTTTCATGTTAGTAATTTTAGCAAAGACGTTTAATTTTTAAAATTATAAAATTAATAATTATAGTAAAATATTTTTAAAGGTAATGGTAATGGTAAACTAGACTTTATTATATTTTGTAAGAGAATACAGTAAAGTTTATAAATTAATTTTGCATAAATATTTTGGCATTTATGGCAAAAGAACATTTTAACATTCGTATTTATAGCAACACCTTAATTTTGTAGCGGTGGATGGCCTAACTTTACGGTAGTGATACATTCAGCTCAAATATTCAAATTCTAAATAATTTTTACTCAAATGCCTCTTTGCGTCAAGACTGATGCGAAGAAATTAAAATATACATTTTAAATAAATATTTCACAACCAGTCACGTTTCCAGACACACTTTTGCCCCTGCGCCACGACTGGCCATAAAAGTTGACTCTTATTGACTATTATAAAATATTTATATTTTATTATATCACTAGTTAATATTTAGATAACATCTTTATTTGACAACATAAGAAACTAACAAATTATTAGGCATTAGCCATGTGATTCTAATAACTAATTAATTATTCTTGGAAATTCCAGAATCTTCAGAAAAAAACGAATCCAGTGAAGTTAGTATAGGTGACGATACGAAAGAAGAAACTTCAGCAGAAGAGGCAGATGCCGATGATAGTAAAGAAGTAGAGAGTAAAGAAGCAGAGGAAGATGTGCCATCAGTTGAAGTCGCTGATGAGCCATATGTATCGCAAGTGTCCTATGAAGAGACGGGTGAAGTAGCTGGGGAAGAATCTAAAGAAAACTTAAGTACTGAAGGTGAAGATAGTGTAGAGATACAAGCAGATGCTGACAGTAAGGAAAATGACGATGGAGACAGCAAAGAAAAAGCTGAAGAACCAGAAATCGAAAATGGTAAAATACATTTCAACGTCGCTCAAAATTTTTGTTTAATAGGATTAGATATGTTGGGGACATATTTATTCCTAATAATTATCAGTGTAGTTATTAATAAATTTAAATAAATATTTTATCTCCTCGAATGGGGATTGTGGATTTTACATTCACACTTTGTGCCTCTGCACCACGATTCTAAATATCGAAAATTTGTTTCATGTAGATAACTGAAATAGTTTTTTTATTATGAATCATGGCTTATGTTTTATTCTTTAAATGTTTTTATAGAGAGTGATGAAGCAGCAGACGCAGTCGAAAGCATAGATTCTGAAGCCAGTAAGGAAGAAACGCCAGAAAGTAAAGAGGATGAGGTGAGCAAAGAAGATGAACAGGAAGAACAACAATCAGATGAAGACGCTAGTATAGCTTCTAAAAGTGATGAAGATAAAGAGCAAGATGTAAGTGAAGAAGCGGCAGAGAGTGAGGATAAATCGAATGAGGATGATGCGTCTAAGGAAGCAGATGATGCCAAAGATGAAAGCAACGAAGACAAAATCGACGACGATGGATCTCAAGAAAAGGCTGAATCTGAAGAAGTTAAAGAAGGAGGTGACCAAGATGACTCCCAAGAAGAAAAAGAGATAGAATCTAAGGAAGAACAACAAGAGACAGATGAAAAAGATGATAAGTCAAACGAAGAAGAAGACAAATCATCTCAGGTAGATGATTCAAGTGAAGCTGCTCAAGATGAAAAATCTGAAGAAAGCAGTCAAACAGAACAGTCTGCAGAAGAACAAGCTGAGGAATCTGCAGAAGATAAAGATAGTCAAGAAGATGTAAAAGAGGAAGCAAAATCTGATGAAGATGAAAAAGAAGAAGCAAAATCTGATGAAGATAAGAAAGAAGAAGGAAAGTCTGATGAACAAGATGAGAAAGGAGAGGAAAAATCTGCAGAAGCACAATCAGACGAAGAATCTGCTGAAGAAGAAGGTGCTCCAGAAGAGGATTTGTTACTGGTATGTTTTAAGTATATCCATAGGCAATGTTCATAGATAACTATTAACTTTTAATACAATACTATATAGCTAATATTCTTTTCTTTTTATTTAAATATTTAATTTTCAGACTGGAGAAATACCGGAAAATTTGAGATCTCGTGAACATATCATACAGATCTTGCGATTGGATGAAGAAGCTAGCGAGTCAGAATTAATCATCGAAAAATCAGCTGACATTGTTCTAAGAGACTTGAAGCGTCTTTATGAAAACTCTATAAAGCCATTGGAAGGCCTATACAAGTATAGGGACCTGAGCAATAGGCATTTTGGTGATCCAGAAATATTTTCTAAGCCTTTGGTTCTATTCATGGGTCCTTGGAGTGGCGGAAAATCTTCAATATTAAATTATTTAACTGGAATTGAATTTTCTGAATGGTCATTAAGAACTGGTACAATATTCTCAATATTCATTGTATAAATATCTCTCACCGAAACGATAACATCATTTCAATAATAATTATTTTTAGGCGCTGAACCTTCCCCCGCATATTTCAATATTTTAATGCATGGCAAAGAGCCAGAAGTACTCGATGGTACACAGTTAGCAGCTGATTGGACCTTCTCAGGCCTTCAAAAGTTTGGTCAAGGCTTAGAAGAACGTCTACGAGGACTTAAATATCCCAGTAAATTATTAGAAAAGGTAAATTTTATGCAATAATAAGATTTTAAGATATTGTATATATGAGTGATAACAAACAATTTCTTTTAATAAATTGTAATTTGTAGGTGAACATAGTAGAAATTCCTGGAATATTGGAAGTGAGGAAGCAAGTGTCACGCGTTTTTCCATTTAATGACGCTTGTCAATGGTTCATTGATCGCGCCGATATTATATTCCTTGTATACGATCCCTCAAAGCTTGATGTCGGTCCGGAGACTGAAGCTATATTAGATCAACTAAAAGGCAGAGAATCACAGGTATTTAAAAAGAAATCGATAAAATATCGCTGAGTTTTGAGGAAAACTTAATATTTAATTTTAGCTTTACGTTGTATCCTGTAACAGGATAAGCAGGAGTACCTATTGATAAGAAACTTCGTTCCCCACTATATGCCAGATTTTTGAGGCATTACCTGTTGGCAGATCTCAACTATCATGTTATCTCAACTCCACTCAAGTGAGAAAATAAAAATAATTAATTCCCCGAGTAGAATCGAACCCATATCGGTCGCCTCTACAGTCTACATTGAGACATTGTTACTTAGCTACATTTAAATATACATTCAATTGCTCCATTCTATTTAAATATGTCCAATTCATAGACTCGTATAGTGCTGAATAAAGCGGACACAGTGAAACCTGAAGAGCTAATGCGGGTACAGAGCGCGTTAATCTGGAACATATCACCTCTGATGAGTTCAGCGCAGCCCCCAGTCATGTACACGGTGTCGCTGTGGTCGATGCCGCTGGAGGCCGGCGCACCCGCTCGGCTCCTCCAAGCGCAGGAACGAGAACTATTTAGAGATCTACGACAAGCTATCGACAAGCGTATTGAGAACAAAATTGCTAGCGCCAGACGATTTGCGGTACGTGTTTAGATATTTTGGTTACTACTTGTTTATGCTTGAGTATATTGTATTATTTTGTACTTTAAGATTTATATTGGACGAAGAGAAGTGAATTTGACGAATTATTGTTTCTTAAGGTGCGCGTAAGGAACCACGCTAAGATGGTCGACTGTTATCTGACTACGTACTACAACCACAAAACTATATTTGGTAACAGGAAACTTATCGCTGATGCTATCATTGATAACCCTCAGAACTATCACATCTATGAGGGTCTGAGCACACTCACCAACATTTCAAGGTTTGTGTTACATATTCCTTCAAAATACCGAAAAAAGATCAATATATTATTTTTTCATAGACATATTATTATATGTTCTGTATGTATATTACATGTATTTTGGCAGAAAAACTCACTACAGTAACTCCATCCGGCACTGGAATAATACTATCCACATTCACTAAAGTAAATTAACATTTTCAACAGGTATGACCTGCCCGATCCCGAAACGTATCGGGACTTCTTCAGGTTGAATCCCTTGTACGAGTTCCAGCAATTATCAGCAACGTGCACATACTTCCGTGGCTGTCCCATTACACGGTTGGACGTCGCCATTGCTTACGATTTTCCCGAACTCGTTGGGAAATACAAGAAGATGGTAGAAACTGCCACCCCACAAGGAATGCCCAAGAGTTGAAACACAGCCCTGCCATTTATAACATAACACCTGCTTTTTATTTTAGCGAATTGGATTAGGATTATTTTGGGCATATTATGCATTTCTTTTTCTAATTGGGCGTCGTAACATTAAAAAAACGCATTTTCTTTCTATCCATTTGTTTTATCGTATATTTATTTTGCTTCACTCGCTTGTTCCTGTTTTGACGTGAATGATGTCGTGTCGGATGATATCTTTTAAGGCGATTTTCTTTTTGCGTTTTTAGTGATTGTAGAAAAATTAAGACACTTCCAACTTCCTCATTAACCATTTTTATACAAAATAAATAATCTAGTCATTATATTATGTTAAAGTTTGTTAGCGAAAGTTGTTAATTAAAATTATTTATTTATTTATGAGGTGCGTACCTAGAACACTAGGACTAAGTACTTAAAGAAACGCGGTCTCAACCTAAATTACAACTTTTTAGAGCGAGACTGTATGTGGATATTTAAAATAAAAAATTAAAAGAATATTATCGTTTCATTCATACACCCAGGTGCAGGCCGTAAATTGTAGGGGCCCTAGGCTTAAATAATTATTTTAGAAATCTGTGCTAATGCTAATATCTAAATCAGCCTCTTATATAGTTTACGCAGGTACAGTCCCCAAAACTCTAGTATTCTCGAGTTTGCGGGAGCTGTCTACGCTGAATAATATGAGGTATGGCAAAATTTTGGCATCAAGACTATTTATCAAGATTCAAATCACAACAATCAAGCGGTTTTCTTCCAAAAAATATACTTTGTAACATTTCTTTATTTCTCTTTGAATGTCTAAAATGTGATTCAGTAATTGTTTTTTTTAAATAAAGTAATAAGTAAATAAATAAAATTGAAGTATAATGATAGATGCCGAAATCTTATACACTACACCAGTGGAAAGTTTTCAAATAAATAAATAAAGAATAATAAATGTGAAGGCTTACAAAATAAAATAAATTATTAAAATTAAATCCTTCAAAATCTTAACTTAAACTTAATTTTACTTAACGTCACGCTATATCCCTTACAGGGTAGTCAGAGAAAACGGAGCGCCAAACGCTGAGCTCTCTACTTAAAATTATAAAATAGCAATATAAGCCCACTATTGTTCTTAATAATATAACTTTCTATAAGTGAAATTTATAACAACAAATAAATTAAAGCAATATATAGTTTTAAGCTATAGTATATTTTATAAAGATCTCGAAAATTTGTATTTTAAGTATACTTTTACTATGATAATTTGCCATTTTACAGTTCGTCTTTAAAAACCATTTTAATATATGATACCATAGAGAGCAATAGATACGGTAAATATTTTCAGTTCTTAATGCTCTGTGGTAAGCATTTGACTTTGCCAAACGAGTTAACGTCAACGTCTCGATGACGGCCGATCAACTATCCGGAGGTATCTTAATTCTTATTTCGTACGCGATATAAGCTAAGAAATAGCCTTTTTACTCTAATAATTCTGTTATTATTTTAAGATACGTAATGCACACGGATTTAGCACCTCATTTACATACGGATGAATGTAATGTCCTTATAAAATTACTACAAGATTGTCACGTAGATGTAAGTACTTTAAAACTGACCAAAGGGTTTTTAAAATTGCAAAGTTGCTGATAAATAAAATATTTATAAATGAACCTTTTAGATGTAAAAATCTTTTAAATATTATTTCATTCTTTTTTAATATTTCCAGCATCCTTTTAGAAAATTTATTGGTTATTGTAATGACCATGATAGAGTTATGAGAAAATGTTTAAAAGGTGAGAGATTAAGACGGCAAAAGCTTAATAACGAGGAGGCGGAGGAAAAGCATGCAGCAATTCGTGCCAGAATATACGCTCAGCAGAAAGCATAAGAAAGCAGTAATTAATTTAATAAAACAGCAAAATGGAGTACAACATTTTAAAATCAATAGACTTACATGACAAATCAATTTATAAATCATTTACAGATAGATATTTCAGCAAGAGATATATTTTAAATGTAAATGGTATAGAAAACAATGACATAATGTTAATGTTTCATTCAAACAGAATAACTTTGCTTTGTTTAGCACCAAGCCATTTCTTTTTCAAAAAGAATGACACATACAAATTAAACTTTACTGTAGGTAAAATTGACAGATTAACTAATAGTGTAAAAGGCAAAGGTAAAAAGGGAGGACAATTTTTAACACCACAGTCACCATTATGTAAAGTAGAATGGAGTGATGGTACCGAGTTTAAAATACCTTGTGGTATGAAAGGAACCCTTATAGAAATAAATGAAAATTTAATAAAAAAACCAGAACTATTGAGAGAACAACCTGATTCAGATGGATTTATTGCTATAATGTTATCCAGTATTGCTGTTTCAGAAGCAACAAAAAATGAACTGTTGACTCATGAAGAATATTTAAAACATGTAAATTTAAATTAAGGTATACAAAAACCTACAAATTATAGTTTTTAGTTTATATAAATGTTTTTATTTAGCACCTTGGAAATTATTATTATTAGCTATACTTTAAATTAAAATCTTAAAATCAGCTTTACACTGTATCCCACACACTTGTAGAGGGAAACAAGTGTTAAGACACTGTTCCCCACTTTCCACCGAATTTTGGAGGCATTGCATGATGAGGAACACAATGCCCCCTTTGCCTCTCGACACCAGAGAGAAGAAAATATAAAATTGAAATAAATATTTCATTTCCTCTAGTGGGGATTGAAGCCACAACCAGTCTGTTTACAGTCACACTTTGTGCCTATGCACCACAACTGGCTTCATTAAAATCTTTACTTATTATAAAATCATAAAGATTGGTACATGGAAGATATATTAGAAAAAATGTTTTTGGTAGCATTTAACAACAATATAACTAAAAATAATGATATATAAAATAATATCTTGCAATCATGAGTACATCATACATATCACGGCTCTAATATATCATACTTATTATATTGGGTTTGATTATACTCAGAATAATAAAAATATTTCCATATATGTATTTCCATTTCCATTTTGGAATGCCATGAAAGCTCCAACATACAATATCTTGAATTAAGACAAAAAACAAACAGTGTCCCAGCATAAAGATTCCCAAGTTTTCTCTCAAAAATGCAGGTTAAAGTTTGAATCTTAAATGTAAATAAAGATTACACCAACATATATTGTGAGCTATTTTCAAGCAGTTTATTTTGACCTCAATAAAATTTTCAAATCAAGTTGAAAAAATTTTATAATAATGTTTAAAGAAATAGAATAAAACAATCAAGATTTGTTGTTAGCAATTTATATACAATTTAGTTTTAAAAAATTCTTCACTTAAAATTAACTTAAAGATTGTGTTATTACTAGTGATCAATTATAATTAGTTCATCTATACTCCAGTCTTCATAGGAATGGTCAGGGAGGTATCTCCTAATGATAATAGGAATTTTTCTTTGTTTTAATTCCTTCATAGCAATTTGTAATGGATCAGTCTCTCCTTCTAATTCAACCATAACTGGTGCACACATTGCTATTTGCAAAGCTCTCGTTCCTAAAAACATAATATAGAACACATGTAAAATATGAGTTTTATAAGACATGAGTAGAGCACATTAAGGCAAAAAAGAGACAGCATCTGTCTGTAAATTGTTGATTCAATTACTACTGAATGAATAAATTTTTAACTTGGCAAAGTGTGAAATTAAGTTTTGTCAATCAACTTAATGATGCAAAATTGGATGAAAGTGTAAAATGGAGTGTCTTGACACTAGGTTTCATCTGTCTACCATGAAAGAAAAAGCATTAACAAATGAAAATATATATATTTATCAAACAAATGTTTATATACTTGAGATTTGTCATCTAAGCTAGTATTTTGGATTTTTTCTTCATGGCTCTGCTGGAAAGTGCTTTAAAAGTAGGCATATTATATGTACTTATTTATTTAAATTTATCCTATTCTATATTTTACGTGATTACTATTTTAAAAACAAAAGATATAACCTATAATAACTATATTGAGAACAAAAAATATAACCTCTAAAGTGTTTTATTTACCTAAAACTCTTGCCCTTTCGTATTTAGTCATATATCGAGTAGTAATTCGCTTAGATTTTTCAACACCTCCACCAGCTTGTCCTGGTGCTAAACATTGCACATTGTATCCATCTTCCTCCTGTTCTTCAACTTCTTCTATGTTGTTATCCTCTTCGACTATGTCATCATAATCTGCCCCTGCATCCTCAGCATCATACTCTTCGTCAGCCATAGCTTAGTTATTAAACAAATAATTTAGAATATAAACGTCTAGAATGTAAAATTATATAAAGCGGGTAAAATACTTTGAAAAGTTTGAAACTAGTATATGTTCCTTGCTTTGAAAAATTGAAATATCAACATTCAACAACCACAATTATAATTAATCATAGACATAATGTCACAAACGTTCAAAATTCGAATATATAGTTGAATTTAGATTTTTAATAACTCCAAAGTTCATTTCTAAAATTAATAAAAACTACATTTGTAATAATTATATAACTCAGAACAAAAATAGTATATTTCTCGTTGAGTATAAATCTGTTTAAAAAAGCGACTTTACAATTTTATACTTTATACCATTGTTTTCTCATAGTTATAATAGAGAGATTAGTAGTATTAAGATTTATTATATTAACCTTATAATTAATGATTATAGTTACTAGTAAATGAATATAAATATTTATATGAAGTTGATTAAAAATAAGTTATTATACAAAATGAAATATAAAACGTTTTATCTAACATGAACGCAACATATTCTACATTTTTTATATATTTATAGTCCGATCTATATTGTCTTTGGTATATTAATAGTCTTTCCTTTTCCGGTTCTGCATCGAAGCTGAAACCATGCCGGTGTGTAATATTAAATATTTGGCATTAATAAAATTGTGATGTGGTTAAACTTTGTGATATTTACGTACACAAAATAATGTTCTGTTTATGATTATCTAAATATCCCGAACATATAACCCCTTTGATGTCCAAAACAAGATAAACACATGGCATCTCTGACGTCTTACTTATCTGACACAGAAATATCTCATGCTTTATTTATAATAATTTGAATTACTGTGCTCGTGATTAATGTAAAATATACGACAACGTGCAATCAAAAATTTTATGATGTAAAGAAGTTTTAAGTGGGTGCTGTGAAAATATGAATCTAACCTAAACTTTGGTGCATTTCAGCTCGCAGTTGACTTATTGCACCCTACGCCTGCATCTGAAAAGAGGAAGCACAAGCTTAAAAGGCTTGTGCCACATCCAAACTCTTACTTCATGGATGTAAAGTGCCCAGGATGTTACAGAATCACAACTGTATTTAGTCACGCGCAAAGAGTTGTCGTATGTGCAGGATGCTCCACAATTCTTTGCCAGCCTACTGGTGGTCGTGCCAGGTTAACTGAAGGTATTGCTAATTTTTATTTATATTAATGTAATATATCATGTGCTACCTTGCACGCTATCTAATTTAAACATTCTTTTACTCTTCAAGATACTATAATAAACGCATTAGTAAGCAAATTAGGTTGTGGATATATTTTTTTCATTTCTATTCATAAAATGTTAATAAAAAATGTTATGTTTAATGTAATGTTTAAAATTACTTGTGTTCTCAAAACTTTGATCTTGTTTTATGTATATATTTGATATAATTATTTTGAGGTAGATATTTAAGACAATTTACTTTTGTTATGAAATAGGAAAATATTCCATTTTCTATCATTACAAAATATAACAGCAAGAAAATTTCATTGAATTGTGCAACATAAACAAATTATTTAATGTTTCACTAGTTTTCTAATGTTGTGTAAGTGTCAGCTTAAGATGACAAGTTTATGTGTAATGATATTATATCAATACAATATACAATATTTTCATAATATATTGGCCAATCCAACAATTTATTGTTTAATAATAATATTCTATCATGTATGATAACACATACACGATAGAATATTATGACTGTGCTCTATTTATTATATTAGGACACTAAGGCCTTCATTGAGGCCATCATAGTATAGTGACTGTAATTTGCTTTCATTTCTTATCTTTAATATCAAGATTTAGCGCAAGGTTGAGTTCCACAACTTAATATGCAATGTCTCAAAAATGGGTGGTGTCTGGGTAACAGTGTTAAAGCAATAAGTTTCCTCTGCCTATCTTGCGTATATGTGGGGTAGAGCACTTCATTCTTCATGGGATAGCCAGAGAGAACAGAGCACCTGATAATATGCTATTGCATATCTTTTTTGCCTCACCTACTGTCATCAACCTCCTCATACATGACCTCTGAGGCCCTCATGTTTTTATGTGACCTTCCTTTAGTTTCAACAATACTATGGTTTTGAAGATCATTACCATTCCTTTCATACTTATTCTCCTGACATGGTTGAACCCTACATGCATGTTCTATATTCTTACAATGAAATCCTTTATAGTGCCTGCCATTCTGTTTATCTGTTCATTGTGAATTTCGTAAACTAAACTGACTCTGCATATGCCTTCGAAGATATCACATCTCCACAGCATTTATGTTTGTTTACATATCATGTTGGATTCCTCTACCTGTTACACTGTATTTAAAATGAACTGATAGTTAAATGTGGTGATTTATTCAAGACTTTTTTTATCTTCACTCTGTATACTGCATCTAATATCTGTATGTATCCAGGACTTTTGTTGCTCCACAATTGCCACACAATTTTAGTGACATTGCAGCATTATATTATGAAAATAATTCAGCCCAATAGGAGGGAATCAAACACCATTGTATAAACATGATATTTGTCAGATGTATCATCCCTAGATATAAATAGTTTTATAATAGGTTAAATAGTTATTATGAAAACTGCACTTGTGCTGTGCATAATTTCATTCTTTCATCTATATATATAAAATCGAAAGGTCACTCACTCGTCACGAAATCTCCGAAACTACTTGTGCTAGGAATCTCAAATTTTGCATAGACGTTATTTATAGGACGTAGGTGCTTGCTAAGACGGGAATTTGCAATATTCGACTTCTAAGGGGTTGTTTTTGGGGGTGAAAGTTTGTATGAAACTTCATTACTACAAATACTAGGAGTCTCAAATTTTGCATGGACATCACTTATAGGACGTAGATACTCATGAAGACAGACATTAATAATAACGTAGTTCACGCAGGCGAAGCCGCGGGCGGACCGCTAGTATCTTATAATTTTTACTGTAAGGCAACCACTAAAAAGCTGGGGGAGGCCTATGCCCCAAGGCAATCTGATAATGATGACATCCAAAATCTATGTTATGAGAAATAAAGGCTTATCATTATTATTATAACCACTAAACATTGAAATGCTCTTCTGAAAGTCGTATATTTTCATGTCATTAATAGAGACAAATTATTGTTTTAAGGACCCTAATATTATTTTCAAGTTCAAATATTTATTAAAAAATTATTTACAAGCCTTGAATATGATTTTGTTGTTCCTGGGAATGTTCTCATGGCTATTCCTGGATTGGTACTGATTCAATTATTTTTTTTCAGGATGTTCATTTAGAAGAAAACAACACTAAACCTACCTGGAGAGAGAGCCCTAATTTAAGATTTGCATTTTATTTTCAAATGTTTCAATGAGTGATATTTTTCTTATTCATTGGATTTGTTAAAGCATTACAAATAAAGGCTTTTTCAAACGGTATTATGTCTTTTATTTCATTATAAAAATCTCTTTAATTACATTCCTATTTACATATAAATATTTGTATATAATTATGAACACATTTATTATTGTTCGTATAAAAATAGCACTATTTATATTTCTCTGTAAGATATATTTTTAAACACATAATCTGAGGCAAATTTATTGAAGTATGGAGATGTTTATAAAGTAATAAACTTAAATTTAAACATTTAAAACAACAGATAACATATTAATATAAATAAATTTACTGTGATAACAACAATATATTATACTATTTGGAATAACAATTCAACACTTATACTAAAAGGTACTCCTCATCAGTCACTAAAAAACTTATCTTCTTTTAGTTTAATAGACTCTTGTAGCTCTAATGCTTTGGCAGCATTATCTATATCTTGCTTAATGGCTTCCACCAATTCATCTAAAGAATTAAAGTTCTTTTCTGATCTCATATATCCAATTACACAAATTTTTAACTTGGAACCATAAAAATCTCCTTTGAAATTGTGCATTACATGTGTTTCCTGAAATAAAATAAAATTGCACAACTATATGAAATAGTACAAAATAATCAATAATGTTATTTAAATTCAAATTTGAAATATTCTTTATTCAAATAGACTTATAAGCACTTTTGAATCGTCGATTGAACATATAAACAAAAAGCGACCACCAGTTCGGAAGGCGGTTCTGCTGCGAAGAGCCGGCAAGAAACTCAACAGTTGCTCTTTTCAAAGTCAATGGTATATTTTACTATTACATTAGCTGGCAGCTATGCTGCCTGACATTCAATAGACATTAATTCACTTCATTCAGTCATAACACTAGGTGTCCTCCTATCCTGCTATATGCTGCATACACCATAAGAAGCTAAAATACACTAATAACAGATTTGAATGTACTATGTTGCGCTAGAGCTTGGTCTTAAGAACTTAAGACACTCCAATGCCAACTTTCCGCCGAATTCTGCAGGCATTATGTGTTGAGTGGCGGATCACAACACTGCAATTTGAATCAACGCCAGAGGGAAAAAATGGAAATATTAAATATTTATTTGAATGAAATTTGAGCTCACAACTGGTCGAACTTACAGTCACACACTTGTGCCCCTGCACCACAGCTGGCCTCTTATAATGAGCTACTTAGTAATTAAATATGTAATGTTAAACAGCACTAGCAACACTGTATAGAATTATTCTATTTCCAATTGCATAACTTTTATTTTGGGACCTATAAGCAATAAATTATTCTCATTTCAATTATAGCTAATAATGAATAACACATTTATTTGTAAATTGTATATAGTCAAATATATTTTTATTATTATAAAGTTGCTCATTTGACAGTAGGTCCAAACATTTATAAAGAGACAGTTTGATTAAGCCATATACATTTGAATTAAATAAACAGAATGTGACTCTACTCATTTTATTATTCCCATATTCAAACCACTACTGAACAGTAACTAATGATTAAAGTATAGCAATTGATTTACTAGTTGTGCCTTGAAAATAGNACCACCAGTTCGGAAGGCAGTTCTGCTGAGAAGAGCCAGCAAGAAACTCAACAGTTGCTCTTTTCAAAGTCAATGGTATATTTTACTATTACATTAGCTGGCAGCTATCCTGCCTGACATTCCATAGACATTAATTCACTTCATTCAATCAACACTAAGTTTTCCCCTATCCTGCTATATGCTGCATACACCATAAAAAGCTAAAATAAACTAGTAACAGATTTGAATGTACTATGTTGCGCTAGAGCTTGGTGTTAATAACTTAAGACACTCCAATGCCATCTTTCTGCCGAACTCTGCAGGCATTATGTGTTGAGTGGTAGATCACAACACTGGAATTTGAATCAAAGCCAGAAGGAAAAAACGGAAATATTAAATATTTATTTGAGTAAAATTTGAGCCCACAACTTGTCGAACTTACAGTCACACTTGTGCCCCTGCACCACAGTTGGACTCTTATAATGAGCTACTTAGTAATGAAATATGTAATGTTAAACAGCACTAGCAACACTGTATAGAATTATTCTATTTCCAATTGCATAACTTTTATTTTGGGACCTATAAGCAATAAATTATTCTCATTTCAATTATAGCTAATAATGAATAACACATTTATTTGTAAATTGTATATAGTCAAATATATTTTTATTATTATAAAGTTGCTCATTTGACAGTAGGTCCAAACATTTATAAAGAGACAGTTTGATTAAGCCATATACATTTGAATTAAATAAACAGAATGTGACTCTACTCATTTTATTATTCCCATATTCAAACCACTACTGAACAGTAACTAATGATTAAAGTATAGCAATTGATTTACTAGTTGTGCCTTGAAAATAGATACAAGTGGCAAATGTTAATCAATAATAGCAATATGTTATTTTATTAAACATAGTTAATATTTGTAGTTGTTGTGGCGCAAGGTCACAATATTAATATTTTCATTTCTTTGTTCTGGCACCAAGGCAAAAGGCCTTCATTCAGTTCTGCCACTCAACACTGAATGCCTGGAAATATTCAGTGGAAAGTGGGAAACAGTGTGTCACTTGGTTCACTAGGGATACAGCATAAAGCCGATTTATTTTTATTCATTTTACAGTCAATATAATTGAGCTAAATATAATTACAATATAACTGCCTATATATCTAGAATTACAATAATACTTACAACAGACATCTCCTTATTATGGTAGAAGGGACACCATCCTATGTTCACTACCATCTTATGAACTGGCCCTGAGTCTACTTGTGCCCATCCATAATAAACCCCCGGCTTTAAGTCTTTTGGTAGTGACTGTGCTACTTCCCGAGGGTAGTTCGCTGAAATCAAAATAAAAATTATATTTTTAATTAGGTTGTCTAATATAGTAAAACTGTGGTAAATTATTATTAACAATATATCATGTATTTATCTATTTAATACATGTTTAATATACATGCGTTAATGCACCAATAGTTATAATGAAAATTAGAGCTTACATACTGAAACAACTATCATTTGTCATCACTTCAATTGCAATTGTCACACACACACTAGATTTGAAATAGTTACTATTTTTAACATTTGATGGACTATTAAAGTCGGAGTTCAAAAAGTGTATTATTTAATGAAGTCATAATTGTAGTTACATTTAAAAAAAATATTTCATTTTCTTTCAGTTCATTGTATATATTTCATATACTGTGGATTTTAGAGTTGAAGCATACTCCAGAATTCAAATTTTAATTGTTTTTTGTTCAAATAGACGTTTGTAGGTACAATTTCAATAATTGAATAAACATAAAGGTGGCTCGGTAGGCAGTTCTGATAAGAGCCTGCCAGTGTAGGTAATAATTAATTATTACTTGTACTGGCAACTATTTTTTCCCTAATATATTCCTGAATAGTATAATATATATAAAATTGTTTTATTATATATAATATTGTTTTTACAATTACTACAAATCTGTAGAGGCAAATATAGAATAGATAGGGGAATTAAGAATGATAAGTAATCAATAGCAAATTGATAAGTAACAATTATAATTAATTATAGTAATTTATTTTATTATCAATAATTCTTGTAAATTTATTTTCATGTAAACCTCTTTTGATGTCTGTTTATACATAGGTGGTTGTTGATTATTTTTAGTAAGGTATGTAGATGGAACTTATTAAGACATTGCATGTTGAGTATTAGAACTCAACATCACATTTGTTCTATTACCAGAGTAAGGAAATGAAAATAATTCATTCCCTTGAATGTAATTTGAATCCACAATTATTATGTTTATAGTAATATGACTGAGCAGCTGAATCTTATATTTAATTCAATATATAAATGACCTTAAGCATTTACTTGTTCTAAGATAAACAGCATTATCTAAGAATATGTAAATAGTACAATGTCATCACTAAGTAGGTACATATGGCACAATTTTTTTCTTATATAAAATATTATTTTAATATAAAAAACAATTAACGTAGTGGCGCAAGGGCACAAACGTCTGATTGTAAGCGCGATGGTCTTGGGTTAGATCTCACTAGGGGGAAAGGAAATAGAAAACATATATTGACATGTGTAAAATGTAAACAAGAAATGGAAAATTATTACATACAAATGTTTTATCAAGGCAAAATAACAATCAATTAAAGCAGTTAAATAAATAAAAACATTTACCTGTAGGGCAACCTAAGTCCTTCGAACCTCTTCCAAATCCTTTTACAACTTGACCTTTTAAAAAAAGGGGTAAATACGCTAAAGCCATATTTAAATATTTTTGTAAGATAGTGTTTGAAATAAAATATTATTATTATTAATAACGTTAGCTTTTTAAACACTGCTATAAACAGTCTAATGACTATTTAACTAAGTTCAAAAAAGCAATAGTGTAAAATAAATAAAACTTGCTATATAAATATTTTTTTTCACGGATTGACTGCAAGTAACAACTTTACACATCATTTCTTTGTAAACAACTTAAACAATTAACAAACATAAATTGAAATGTGCCAAAAACTAGACTCGATACTGAAAATATCTCGAAAAGTCAAAACATTTCGATTAAAAGTACTGGTTATGTCGATTATTCTATAACTATAATGATTAGTTATCGTTAGTTCCTTCAAATAAAAATTTAAATAAACGTAAACTGCTTCATAGTTAAGTATTTAAGCAGTAAACAGTCTTGTAAATTATTTACTTTAAATATTAATTTATTATTAAGCAAAAGTCAATTTTATAAATATTTACTTACACATAATTAAATTATAAAACTTTGTTTATAAAATACATATAATTAAAATATATTTTTTAATATTATAATAAGCTCATATATATTTAACAAAATTGGTTTTCTGATAAATCTGAACAGGAACAACATAAAGCTAATTATAATTACCAGGTCTATCCGACAACTTGCATTAATGCGAGGTACATAACGTATGATTTATATTACGAAAACTATTTATCAACTCGAGCTCTCCTTCTAAGTAAAGAAACTCGAATAAGCAACTCGATTCACAAGTTATTCAGAATAAGTATTTTTTAATTTATACATTTATAATATTATATAATCTATGCTTATTATAATTATTTTTTACCTGTTTTAAAATATCTGGAATATAGATAAACTAAAAATTTTGTTTGTAATGTCGAGAAAATTTATATGATTTATTTATTTTAATGTAATAAGAAGAAAATAGTTTATAGTATTACATATCAATTAAACAAAATGAATATATTTTAATATCTTATTAAGTATAGTGATGTCAAAATCTCGAGATTTTCTCCAAATGAATATTGTGACATATATAAAAATTTATATGAACAGCAGAATGAGGAAATAATAAAATAACAATGACTGATAGGAGTTATAACGGGGATCAGTCGTCTACATGGGATATTCCTGGTCCGTCATCTATAGCTGCTATTTTAGACACTGTTTATACGTCTCCAGCTTCTGAAAATATTATAAGAAGTGGTAACTGCATTCTTTAAAACTCTTCTGGACTTTTGTTATGATTTATTGTGACTTTTAACGTGTTCTTGTATTGCAGATGAGATGGAATGTGAACCATTATTTGCTGAAAGTGATGATGATGTAGAAGTTTTGCCTGTTCCTATAGATGAAGTAGTTCCACAAGTTCGAGCCCCAATCCCAAAGAGTGCAATGTCAAATTACGTTAATTCAAGTTCACCAATCCAATCATTGTCGCATCCCGTATCAGCATATACACCAGTTCCTGATGAATACCAGCCTCTACCAGATAGTTCTATAGATTATCTTAATGGCAGAAGTAATCCAAACAATACTATTTCTAACAACCCTGGATACAGTGATATTAATATGCGATATCAACCTAAACCAGCAAATCCACAGAGCAGTTACTACTACACAAATTATCCATCGAGCCATTATGCAAGTGTGAGATCGGCAACAGATTATATGGGTTCTCCCTTTTCAACAAACAATATGGTAGGAGATGATAGAAATTATTTGCCAATTAATTATACTCTAGCTGCTAATTCAACTTCAATACCTGATAATAACATGCTACATATGGGATATGATCATAGACAACCCAGTGTAAATGGTCCAATTACTCATTTTCCTGGTAGTACTCAAAACCAATTGCATAGCTTAGAACGGCCAAGCCGTCAATTAAATATATCACCTGGTACAAAATTATCAAAAGAAAATCAATCTAACCCAAATTTAATTGAAGTTAGTTCTGAAGAAGAAGAAAATCCATCCACACCAAGTATTAACTTAAATAGAGTCCCCTCAAGTAACAGATCTAGTAATAATATCAATTCAAACACAAATGTAATTGTAGACATTAAAAGAGAACATCAGCAAGAATCTAATTCATCACAAAATATTAACAGGATAAACAATAGTATTACAAATCAAAGTGTTACAACAAATAGATTGAACCAAGTTAATTGTGTCCAAGCACACAGTCACAGTCGACCATTTATTCCACCGCACATAGTTTCAGTAAAACAAGAGAATCAAAATGTTAATAATTCACATTTACTTACATATTGCTCTGGAAATTCAAGAGTATTAAGGCCTGGTGGTTCTGAAGGTCAAATTTCAGAACGTGTTGATATGCTATCACAAGATTGCCGTCATCAAACAGTCCCTGTTATAGTGAACATTAAACAGGAAACACCCATTGTAAAAGTTGAAAATGTGGAAACAGATAGTGACAGTAATACATCCAATCCTACTGGAGTGGTTAAAATAGAACCAGAGATAAGTATCATTAAAACGGAACCTGGATCCGGATCTCGGAGCAATGAACAGAATACCAATAATAATATTGTCCAGGTTAAATCAGAAGATCAAGTGTCTAGGCAACCTAGTGAGTCTTCACCTCAACCTGGCACCAGTTCTGGTAGAAATGTGTCACAATCAGAAAATGCTCCAAGTCATATGGAACAGGTATATTGAATAATTTTTAATCCTGATTAAATTTTTTTTTTAGTTTTATCCGATATCCTGTATAGCAGAGTATTCAAAGTCCTAGTACTATACTGTCGAGTCATTCTGTGTTTGGTGGCAGAACTCCTAAATGGAAATACTTTATTTCTATTATATTCAAACCAGTGGCGTAGCGTGCTTAACTCGCGCCCAGGGCAAAATATTTATACAGCGCCCCAGGCGAACACAATATTGATACACATATAAGTATGTTTAAATAGTTTTGCGGACTATTTGGCGCCGCAGTCATGATATTACTACACCTCATTAGATTATAGTATTAAATACTGATTGCAAATAATTATATGTTATAAAAAAAAAAATGACAATGATTTTATGATAAGAGCATTATATCTAATTACCCTACTTTAATATTACTTTTATTATAAAAGTGATATAAGTTGTGGGTACCTTAATAATTCATAACTAACTATCAAAAACCACCACACCACCATATCATATATAACAATCCCCAAGTGACAATTGAATCCAAACCCAAATTAAAAAAGAATTGCATATTTTTCCACTGACTATTGACATTTTTATCTGTTAATTGGGTGAAACTTAAAAACATATAAATATTTTGTTAAAATTAGTGCTTTTAAATAATTGTTTTCTCAAAATTTTATACTCTTCTTAAATTTGCTCCATCAATATTCTTGTAGATTTGTTTATAAACTTGATTTCAGATTCTTTTCTATTTCTTACTTTGACAGACAGACAGGACAAACGATTTTTCTTTTCATTTTCCTTCATTCTTTCGTTTCAAGAATCTCTGTGGTTATTGTATTGTATGTACCAATAGAACTACTGACTGTATTTGTAACCAACGAACAATATTGTGTTGAAAGTATTATTTTATCCACAGATAACACCCATGAGGAGGTCAAGAGTATCATCAAATGCGGCCAATGGGAGTGTTCTGTCAGCGCCTGATCTCCAACTGGACTGGGTGTCAGATTCCAGTTCTGATAATGATATTCAGGTTATGGAAGATGAAAATGTAAGTATTTTTACCAAAGTTTATAATGATTGTTATAATTATGGAAAGTATTTAATAAGAGTACTGTTTCTTTATATATGTAATATGTAGTAAGGAGTTTTATCTGTGAGATAAAATCACTGAATATGTATAAGTATATTTATTTACTTGAAGCTGCCGTGACAGCAGCATAGTGTATGACAAAAGGCAACGGTTGTTCTTTCGATACTATTTTGGGGAAATAAGATTTGGGGAATAAGACATAATGCAGCATTGGGTTTCGTCACTCAACATGAATGGAGTATCTTACTACTTGTTTAACTCCGCCTGTGTGAAGCTGAAACTTTCTTATTTATATCGGTTACATATAAAACATACAATTAGACAAATTATTGTTTTGTCTCATTGTACTCTTGTACAGTTAAATAAATTCCACCCAGCTCTATTAAGTAAATAAATTTAAGCACAATTAAAAATAATTTAATTTACTTTGTTAGAAAATATGAAAAAAGAATAGAATATAATATACTTTATTGCACACACAAAAAAAGAAATACAAAAAACAGAATAATAACAATATATGTTTATAAGATGTATGCAAAGACTTGAAAATAAAATAAATTATGCAGATAAAAATATAATTTATATTACTATTATATTTTATTTAACGTTTTCCAGCGACAAGTAATAGATTTAACAAATTCGCCGAATCAGAGTAGTTCAAGCGAGAACTCGGCGCATGCCCCGGCCGAAGAGACGCGATCGCCGCGACCGTTGTTCGAAACAACACCGTTTACAGAGACACCGCAAATTAATAACGCACATGGAATTAATTATCTGCCACACAGGTAAGTGATGTTTTTAATATAAGAGTTTATAGAATAGGCCGTCGTGGTGTATTGGACGAAAAGCGGGGAACCGAGTGTCTTAACACTACCTCCTATCTAGTTTGAAATAATTACGTAAACTAATATTTATTACTTAACTCTCGAGTAGCACTACTTATTTCTCTTAAAAGAGCAAGGAATTCAACTCCCCCCATGTGAAAATCAAACCCACAACTGACGCGTTTAAAGTTAGACGTGTTATTGCGCCACGATCGCCTCATTATTTACAAAAGCGAATATACCAAATTATCATTAAATATTTAATATCATTAACATATAACAATGATAAGTAATGCCATTAAAGTCATTAGTAATAATAATAAATATACTTTATTGCACAAAAAAATACTTAAGAGACAAACTTAAAAAGCACAGTTGCTTAAAGCAATCTCTTCCAGGAGACCTTTTGATGTTTGGAATTGTATGAAAAACGGCGAAACAATAAATAGATTATATAACAAATAATTATATAACATATAACAAATATATTAAGTACCTACATAAAATAATTATATTTCGATTATGGTTGTTAAAACTAATACCGCTTTTTCAAAAAAAAAAAATTAAATAAATTTATTAAATAAATTAAATAATACATAGATAATTAATATACGCGCGTATAATTTGCTCTTATCGCGTTGGATGATGTAAAACTCGATGCATATTTATCGCTTTAACAGTCTTAATACAACGAAGATCAATTTAAGAACAAGTAGTGTAATATGTTATAATTGTTTACTTTGTGCTGGGTATTTACGTTTTTGTATTTATATATTAGATTATATTTTATTATTGTTGACCTGACGTTTTATTCATATCTAGGTACTTATCTCACAAATAATTAAATATTAATATAATTAAATATTGTATAAAATTGATAAAAAAGTTAAAATAATATAAAAAAGTGACTTTGTGGCTATGGAATATTTAACAATTATACTTATCACCCGTATGTCTAAATAAATATTGTTCCTATTTTGTAATGGCATGAAAAAAAAATTACAATGAAACAAAACATGACTGTGAAAAGTAGAAGGGTTAATTAATTACTTTTTAATACAATTGAATTCGTAATTTTCGCACAAAAATTAACGCATTACGTTATATTGTGTGTTACATGTAAATGTGCGAAAATAAGTTCATAAGTGTACAATTATAATATAACATGTAGAGTAAACAAAGGCTTTGAACAGCTTTAAAAAATGAATACTTAAGATTTTCCAGCCGTTTCATTTGACAGTAATATTTTTTTTTGTATTACAGACACTCTTTTCTACACGTCCTCGCAAATAGCACTACTTGTTTTTTTACATTTAGGTTATGTAACCAGTTGTTCCAGTATTATGTCAATATAAAAAAAGATTTTTAAATTATTGTATAAGCTAGCTAAACGAGCGATGTGGTTTTTTTTAAATGTAGGTATTAGGTATTAATATTACAGGTAAATTAAAAATTACACTAAACAAATTTAATTATTGAAGATATTTAAGATTGGAAAGACTGAATTGAAGCATTCAAGTCAATTGAATTATAAACTACAAAAATGTATGCATAAAAAATACTCCCACTCTCACTTTACTATTCCTGTAATGCTGATCAATCGTTTACTTGTAACGTAAACTCATGCTTTGGCAAAATGTAACTTAACATGTGCAAAAATCAAATCTAAATAAAATATTTATTAAAGATTGTTAATTCTCCAGAATGCAACGCGCGGTACCGTGCCGAGGATGCAGTTGCGCGCCCCCGCACGCGCACGCACACGCGCACGCGCACCTGCACGCGCACGCACACGCTCACACGCACGGGGGTCAGCATGTGCACGTGGTGCACGCGCGCTCGCTGCACAACGCGCGCCCGACCTACCCGCACCCCACGCCGCCGCATGCTCATTGTGAGTATTATAATAAAAAAAGCAGGTTTACGCTTTAACAAGGAGTAGTGTAGCTGTGTAGGCATAGAATAGTCGGAATAGTCTGATGCCTACCGCAGATATTTTAATAACAAAAAAATTGCCACGAAAAATAAAAACAAACAATATCTACGGGAACTTTTCTGTACAAAGCTAAAGTCCAGGCCCGGCTGCAAATTTTTTAAAGTTATGACTCCATACATATTTCTAAATAATTTTGTTACTGAATACTAGAGTAGCTCTCATTAAACATATGTTTGAGGGATTAGAACGAACTCAAGAAGTCAATTTAGGTCTTCTTTCTTNTATGCAATTGTAAATTATTTGAATAGTTCAAATTAATACTTATATTTCTTTTTAACATATGGTGAAAGTAAAAAAAAGAAAAAAAAATTAACCATATCTTTGCGTATATTTTGCAATATACCCTCTAAAAAAATCGGTAATATATATATTTACAAAAAAAATCTTATAACTGATCTTAAATAGTAGGTAATGTAAGTTGCATTCTTTTAAACCATTCAAAATTCTTATAACAATTACGCTAATACGTTACCAAAGTTATTGAAATGTGCACATTAGAAATCACTAAGTGCGCTGCAAACATGAGATATTAGAACATAAAGTAATTCAGTATATTGAATTAATAATCGTGTAGTTTAAGCGGGCGAAGCCGCTGGCGGTTGCTAGTATTGTATAAAATTGATAAAAAAAGTTAAAATAATATAAAAAAATACTATCTAAAGTGACTTTGTGGCTATGGAATATTTAACAATTATACTTATTTCCTGTTTGTCTAAATAAATATTGTTACTATTTTGTAATGACATGAAAAAAAATTACAATGAAACAAAACATGACTGTGAAAAGTAGAAGGGTTAATTAATTACTTTTTAATACAATTGAATTCGTTAAGATAAAAGTTATTTTTGCGCAAAAATTAACCTTTTACGGTATATTGTGTGTTAGATGTAAATGTGTGAAAATAAATTCATAGGTGTACAATTTTAACATAACATGTAGAGTAAACAAAGGCTTTGAACAGCTTTAAAAATGAATACTTAAGATTTTCTAGCTATTTCATTTGTCAGTATTTTTTTTTTGTATTACACACACTCTTTTCACGTCCTCGCAAATAGCACTACTTGTTTTTTAACATTTAGGTAGTGTTATGTAACCAGTAATTCCAGTATTATGTCAATATAAAATTAAGATTTTTAAATTATTGTATAAGCTAGCTAAACGACCGATGGGATTTATTTTAAAAATGATACAAAATATTACAGGTAAATTAAAAATTACTCTAAACAAATTTAATTATTAAAGATATTTAACATTGGAAAGACTGAATTGAAGCATTCAAGTCAATTGAATTATAAACTACAAAACTAAATAAAATATTTATTAAGGATTGTTAATTCTCTAGAATGCAACGCGCGGTACCGTGCCGGGGATGCAGTTGTGCGCCCCCACACGCGCACGCACACGCGCACGCGCACCTGCACGCACACGCACACGCTCACACGCACGGGGGTCAGCACGTGCACGTGGTGCACGCGCGCTCGCTGCACAACGCGCGCCCGACCTACCCGCACCCCACGCCGCCGCATGCTCATTGTGAGTATTATAATAAAAAAAGCAGATTTACGCTTTTACAAGGAGTAGTGTAGCTGTGTAGGCAGACGGAATCTAATATTAAGTAGTTCAAGAAGTCCTAAGTTGGATACAGCCATGGTAGTAGGAAAGTAGGTGGGCGGATGGGCCGTGCCTACCCCGGAATAGTGTGATGCCACGGCAGATATTTTAATAACAAAAAAATTGCCACGAAAAATAAAAACAAACAATATCTACGGGAACTTTTCTGTACAAAGCTAAAGTCCAGGCCCGGCTGCAAATTTTTTTAAGTTATGACTCCATACATATTTCTAAATAATTTTGTTAATGAATACTAGAGTAGCTCTCATTAAACGTATGTTTGAGGGATTAGAACGAACTCAAGAAGTCAATTTAGGTCTTCTTTCTTCTATTCCTTGTCCTAAGTTAACTTGGTGCTGTTTGACCGATAATTGTCTTTCGTGTCTCCTATCAGTTACTTTGTGAATTTAAATACAAACTATGTTTTTTTTGTTTGTTTAGTGGGCGAGAGACGACGAGACACGCACGCGGCGCCGCCTCCGTACCTCGTCCACGAACGGCTAAGGCAAAGGCAACAACTTGCACTGGTAATATTTTTATATAGCTAAGATATATTGATATAAATTTATTCCCTTAGTAGGTATTGAAGCCATAACCATTGTGTATAAAGTAAGATTCGCCAACCGCGCAACGATAGTGGTTTTGTTGTAATCAAGAAAAAGATGACATATCTATGTCTTTTTAAGAGATTATCTTTTACTTGTTGAATAGTTAATAAATATATACTTTTTTAAGTTCGTGCATAAAGCAGGATAAGAAGAAGGAACCTTATACTAAGAGCTATGCACTCTATACCCCATGCGCCTTCTCATTTTCAATACATTGCGTGTTGAATCTCTATGCCGCGATTTGTTTATACTACTTATATTTATATTTTTTTAACACATTAATTCGTTTTAGGAGATACAACGACGTAGTATGATGCGTGATCCGAGCGTTACAGATCACGGTACATTTACGCCACGGCCGACTGCTTCAATGGAGGTATTTTTGTTATATTAATTATTAATTACTTTACTATTTTAATGTACTTACCTTTTTTTAAATTTTAAAATCAATATCTATACTTGTGTGTGCAATAACGCTTTTAAAGTGTAAAAAAATATATACAATCCTTACACTAAGACGTAATTTCTCATTGTATTTCAGGATATGCGACGTCACATGATGATGCGGGACGGCGTCTCACACCAACCCGCCTACACTTCGTTCCGCCCTACTAGACATGAGGTGATTTTTATTTATTTGGTGGTACTAAAACTGAAATAAACCGAAACAAAGTAACTAAAACTAGCTACTATTTATCAAAACGATTTTATTAGTTAAATCTTTTCAATTTATTAATAAATCTTTAAGTTATGCATCGGATTTTAGAGTGGTTTTTTACTTTAAAAAAAATGTCTATATTTTAAAGTGAAGCTGAGAATATGATAGAATTGTAATGTGATGTTGATGAAGGCAATGCTTCAAGATTCGGTGGAAAGTGGGGAGCAGAAGCGTCATAATGGGAACAAAATTTTATAACTATAGGTTCCCAGATTCCCAAAGCAAGATACAAAATTAACCTAAAAATACGTTTCGATCTCACCCAAAGTGGGCGACAGGCACGATCGTTCGATCGTCGAATTATCTTATAAAGCTTTATACCTAATTAATATGTCTAATATTTTGTTATATAAAATATGACATTGTAGATAATTGTAGAACACAAATATAAATAATAATATTACAAAACAGATGTTACTTTAAATTTCAACCAATAATATAAATTACGCTGAAACTAGGCTATCTAAGATTTAGTACATTGATAGTGTAACAATAATATAATGTAATAGGCTAATGTGTAAAGTTTTATCAACATGTTATATTGTATTTTGGACTAAATAACAGCAATTCGTTTAGTTATTTTAATAAATATCAATAACATTCATATTTTAATTTAAATAGGAGACTAAATTTATGTTGAGTTTTTAGTGTTCATATTATTATTGATTTTGTGTCTAAATAAGGATATTTTTATTACGTTTTTTATGGAAAAATAAAAAGGCAGTTTTTATTTTAGTTTGTGTTTCAAGTGTGAAAAGTTGGGAAACAAAAATGGATAAGATATTAAGTTAGTGGTAAACGGATTCGAGTATTCTTTTATTATCATATGCAAATATCAGTGTTCCCTATATATATCGACGAGTCTTGGCAGTCCTGAAGTTAGCTGAGCAGCAGTTTTTNTAAATTGGGAGACCGGCAGGATCATCCGATCGTCTAGTTATCTTATAAAGCGTAATACCTAATTAATATGTCTAATTTTTTTATTATATAAAATATGGCCTCCAGATAGGCATTACGAAACTCAAGAAAACGATATTGTAAATAATTGTCGAACACAAATATAAATAATAATATTACAAAACAGACAGACATAAATTTCAACCAATAATGTCAATATCGCTGAAACTAGGCTATCTAAGATTTAGTACATTGATAGTGTAACAATAATATAATGTAATAGGTTAATGTGTAAAGTTTTATCAACATGTTATATTGTATTTTGGACTAAATAACAGCAATTCGTTTAGTTATTTTAATAAATATCAATGACATTCATATTTTAATTTAAATAGGATACTAAATTTGTGTTGAATTTTTAGTATTCATATTATTATTGATTTTGTGTCTAAATAAGGATATTTTTATTACGTTGTTTATTGAAAAATAAAGAGGCAGTTTTTATTTTAGTTTGTGTTTCATATGTGACAAGTAGGAAAACAAAAATGGATACGATATTAAGTTAGTGGTAAACGGATTCGAGTATTCTTTTATTATCATTTGCAAATATCAGTGTTCCATATATATATCGACGAGTCTTGGCTGTCCTGAAGTTAGCTGAGCAGCGGTTTTCTTTATTAATGCATAAAGCACAAAACTTGAAAACTAACTAAATGCCTAGCTTTAGGATGACTCCTCGATCGTACTGTACTAACGGTTATTTGGCAAAAAATCGGAATGACTTAACACTTACTTTAATTGGCAAAAAAATCAGTCCTGAATTTCGTCATCAATTACTTAACATCTCGGCATAGCAGAGAGATCGAAATGAATACTCTGTTATATATGTTAATACTTGGTGTTATGTTATTTTTCTTTATATTGAAATTGTAAAAGATAATTAAGTTCCAATTTATAGGAGTATGATATTTTATACTCAATTCAGATATTGAGAATTTATAGCATTATTGTTGATGATAAAATTTGCATTTTTTAAAAAAAAATGTTATTTTTTCTTATATAATTGTAGGAAACTGTAAAATTGATAAGATTTGAATTGGTATTTCTTAAAGATTTTATTTATGTTTTATATTTCAGTTTCCTGATGATGATGATGTAGATCCACCTAGTTTGGGCTCGCCTTTAGTGGTGTAAGTAATAGTTTAATAAATAACACTTTCCAATTATGCACTTATTTTTTTATAAGTGCAGTTGGCACTAGATTAACCTGACTTTGTCCTTAGATATTCAGATAATCAAAAATCTAAATAATCGAATGTATGACGAAGAGCATTAGTGCAAAATAGAGAGAATATCAATGTTTATTAAGAAGTTATTAAGAGATACGTGTTCATCTTGCGTATTGTTTCCTCCTAAATGTGAGACTGTACATTTTACAAGGATATATATATATATATATATATATATATTTATATTCTTTGACTAGACAAGATATTTGACTAAAATCTATATATTGATAAAGATTTTAGTCAAATTATTTATTAGAGATGAAGAATTATTTTTTTCAATTATAAGCATATAAGCTGATCTGATTTGATTTATTCCTTAATTGATTTCATATCATTGATTCCAGATCTGACGGTCACGTCCACCATCACATGCACCACTATTTCCAAATGCCACCACATCTCCACATCTCTATACAGCCGTCGCTGAACGTGGTTAGTTCCAATATGTATTACGTTAAATATATAATAATTACGGTCTATTTTTTTTCACACTTCACGCTGTATCCCGCATAGAGCAGGGTAGGTGCAGAGAAAACCTAGTGTTAAGACACTCCGTTCCCCACTTTCTGCCAGAGAGCCAAAATTTCGTGTTGCAAAGCGGAGTTTCGGTTTGGGTACCAGTGTCTTTACCCATGCCGGTACTTGAAACGGTACTCCATTGGCATGTAAGTTCCATGGAACGCACGAAGGAGGTTGAAAGGTAAAAAGAAGATGTTTCACAATACAGGAATTCAATATTAAAATAAGATACGGTATCTATACGTTGTATATAATGTTATGTAGGGCATGCCGATGTCACAAATAACGGCGGTGCTACGCGCGAGCGCAGAGGAGGCGCGGCGGGGTGCGCGAGGCGCCTCGCGCGCCGTCATCGAGCGCAACACGCTGCGCCACGCCTACACGCGCCCCGCTCGCGACGAGAAGTGCACCATTTGTCTGTGCGTGTTCGAGCTCGAATCCTACTGCAGGTACGTACGCACACACATGCCTAAAGCCTACTGCAGGTATGTATGTGTACACAGCACACACGCGCACAAATTAACAACACACTTTTTGAATTTTTTATCAATAAAATCTTAAATTTTTCATATTTACTAAACTCATCATAAATATCAATACTTGTTTGTAACTTTTTATCATTGCCAATAAATTTACTGACAAAAATAAGCATTTATTGGTATTTTTTTGTAGCTACAGTTTTTCCCGCAAAGCACACTAGTAGACACAGGGGATCTATTCCACTTCTTTCCACTTTTCGCTCAATTTTTGACTGTTAAATGGCGGAACTCTACGTCGTGCCTTATCTGCCAGAGCACGGAAACACAAATAGAAGCTGAGTTAGGATATAACCCAAAACCATAGCGTTTACAGTCATAAAATCTGCGCCACGAGGATCTATTTATTAGAATATTTATAAAAATCAGCTTTACGCAGCTCCCACATGTAGCAGGGTAGGCAGAAGGATCATAGTGATAAGACACTCTGTACTCAACTTTCCACCTAATTATCGAGGCATTACGTATTGAGTGGCGGAACTCAACACCGCGCTTTTATCTTAGTACCAGAGCGAAGAAATTAACATATTAGTAATTAATAATACATACACCTGAGTTGGGATCAAACCCACAACTGACACGGTAGTGATGCGCTTGTGCCTGCAACACAACAGCCTCAATATATGGACCGTTTATTTTGAAAGTGGTGTAAGTCCATTTTCTTTTGTTTCGAGAAAATTAAAGGTTAGTATGTCGATGATTATGCAATTTCATTTACCGACCGATTTTAAGTTGTTCAAAACATGGGTTTTTTTGAGAAATTAAACACGGACTAGTTATATGTAAAAAAATTACATTAAATTAAGCATGAATTACGTGATAGCTCATTTTTCTCATAAATGGACTTACACCACTTTCAAAATAAACGGTCCATATATTGAGGCCGTCCTCAGTATATTTATACTGAATAGGATCAAATACTTTCTTAATGTATATATATATATGTAAATGTTTCATTTTAGACGACTACCATGTATGCACCTCTTTCACATGGAATGTGTTGACCAGTGGCTCAGTACGAACAAACACTGCCCAATATGCAGAGTTGACATTGAAACTCATCTAAACAAAGATGCTACTTTTTAAAAGTAAGTTTAAACATATTAAAATAAAACAAAATACATATAGTTCTTATTCTTTCTATTATCATCAGTGAATTAGTTGATTTTCTATAGCTATACTAACATAATATTATTTTTTCTTCTTTTTGTCATCTTTTGTGTTGGTTTTCAGTTTGTCTTCGAGGTGTGGTGTGTTAATGATGGCCTGTTGTTGCAATTCTAAACTTTCTTGTTGCAATTCATGTGTTAGCTGTTTCTGAGTGTTACAAGCCCTGGAATTAATGTATATAAATAAATATATCTATAAAAAAAAGTTTCATATAGAAAAGCAAATACACCAATGTCCCATTTTCCCAGTATAAATTAAATAGCTTCAAGCAGTATCCCACACAGGGTCAGCAGAGAGAACTTAGTGTTACCCTCCGTTAAATTAGCCGAATTTTCCAGACTTTGCATCTCAAAAGGGATAACTAATCGCTGCGCTTTGCTTTGTTACCAGAAGGAGGAAAATGAAAATATTAAATATTTAACTTCCCCCCTAGTGGGAACCAAATCTACCTTTTCACTTTTTTCAACTTAAACAGCGATATTCATTATTTGTTTATTTTTGGCATAATTATGTGGTTATTTTATTTTCTCATACTACAAAATATTATTTGTTGTAACTTATAATATCTTGGTTTATAGTCCAGCAGTATTAGTTCAAATCTTACAGGAAATATTTTGTAAGCTGTTATTATTTTATTTTCTAATATTGATCTGATTGGGGATTGTTCTATTTGCTTCTATATGATTAAAATGTATTCTTATTTTTATCTATTTGTTATATATTTATCAATAATTAAATTAATAAAATATTTTGTTAATAGTGTAAGTCTAGATGGTGAGGAACTTTTGTATACTAAAAATAACAAATAAAAATGTAAATGGCAAAATTATTATTGTTATGTCGAATTATTTTGAATTTGGTTTAAAAATTGAGATATTAGTTTGTGCTCAATTTTACAGAGAAGTTGATTATGAAAAATGTTTCATGCAATAAGAGACAGTTAAAAAAAATCTAAGCTATTTGTTAAATAAAAGATATCAATTATTGTTTAAAGCTCAAAATTAACAATATTGTAAATTAAATAAAACATTCATTCATAGTTAAACAAATAAAAAAGATTTAGGCTTAATTTTTTTCCTTATTAAACTTTGCAATTATTTTAAGCTTAATTTACATATCAGTGTCATTTTAATAGTTTACTTTTTTTAACATTCATCTTTTGAAATTGCAAGATCTCTGTATTGTATTGTTTTATTTTAAATGAATTTTAAAAAAATTGGCCAAATTCAGCTTTGTGATATGTTTAAAGCGTTGATTGGTTAATTTTGGGAGCAAACTTTCATCTTTTATTTTTTATTTCATTTTCATTGTGGACTGATTGTATTTATAATGTTTAAAAAAAATACTTAACATATATATCTCTAATTTTAGATTTACTAGTAATAAAAATTATATTTATGTTTGTAATATACTATTTGTTATTTTTTACTTTGCTTGGATAATAACTACATATATTTTAAGGGAAACATTAAAAAGATATAATACTACATAGGTCTATAATATATATCACAATTTATTAAAGTCTTTTTATATAAATAAGTTTTTTTATTTATACTTATGTAAATTAATTCACACTGTATCCAGCATGTAGCATATAACCTAGTCTTAAAACAATCAAAAACAAATTGTAAGTTATGGGGTAGATGAAAAGGGAGTGGGGAAATGGAAATAATTTCCATATAATTATTCTCCCAAGTCAGTTTTGAACCCATAATTATCACATTTAGTCATATGCTGTTCCACTGCTCTAAAAATAACCACTTCACCTGTTTGCATGGTCAATTCTTTCACAAATGGCGTCCGATGCTACTATGTTTCCTGACAAATATGATATCTCAGCAGCAGTAGTTGCTAATTTTTCTGCATAATCCATGTAACCTTAAAATACAAAAAAAATATTTCAAACAATATTAGGAAGAACATGTTTATACCTCTTTATTCAATGAATTGAACTAAATACCACTTTAATCAACAATATTACAAATGAATAGAACATAGTTATGTTGCTTTTTAGCTTAGTCATAAATAATTTCATAAGATCTCGCAAGAATTAAGAGATTCTTAGAAATTGCAAGTTAAATGAAAAATATATACTTGTCCAGCATCCAATTCTGTAGCGTGTAATCAATTAATTATAAGTAATTATATTAATTAAATTCTTAAGTTAATATAATTAAAGTCTTTTTTAAAAACACTATTAAAATTTTGCGATTCTTGACTACATCTCTTATATTGTTATATGTTTTGTCATGTTACCAGAGCAAGAAATTGAAAAAAACATTTTTCCAAGTGGGGATCGAACCCACAACTGTCACTTGTCACACAGTCACACTTAAAATAATAACAAAACTATGAGCAAATAATATAATGGATTTTTTATTAAACAACTTACTAAATAAAGCTCCTAAGTTATGATTCAGGTCACAAAGGGAGCCACGGATTGCAACTAGCTGATCCCAGTGTTGTGAAGGAGTGCCATCATCTCCCCATTCTAAGGCTTGTTTAATTAAACATATTTCTTTGGTCAAAGCATCTCTCAATCTGGATTATATTATTCATACAAAAATATGTTTTTTGTTTAGCTTTGTTTGTTATGTTTTTGTTACAAATTTAAAAAAAAGTTATACAACAGCATAACTTAAGGAAATGGGAAAATAGGAAATGACTTATTTAATATTTTCATTTTCTCACTCAGTTAAAGAGGCAAAGCATTGTGTTTGGCTGCCTACTCTGCTGTGTGCGGGATACAGCATGAAGCTGATTTTAACTTGCAATGCCTCAAGAATTCTTTGGAAAGTGGGAATGTAATGTAGTGTCTTAACACTAAGTTCCCAGGCTCCGTCCTGCAGGACACAGCGTCCAGCTATACAAGAAAAGTACATAGAATACTTTTCTATTGCACCATAAATATATTACTTATATGTTTATGTACATTTATTATGAAAAAATAACATTATTTACCTTTCACTGGTATCCTGAATGGCTACTAAAGTAACTGTAAGCAACTGTGTTGCTGCATTTACACTAACTGTTGTGGCTTGTTTTATAAGAAATTCGTGTTCTAAAGTGTCTGTGTCCCAAGAGGTATCAAATTCTTTATGTTTTTCTTCACATAAAACAGTGCTCATCAGCCCTAGAGTTACTGGTGCAGAATTTCTTATTTTATAGGAGGCTCGTTTATAATTAATTGTCGAAATGGTTTTAATAAAACGAAATAGTCGGCGTCTAAACATTGTGACAAAAGATAGTTGGCGGCATGGGATCAGCTATTTTACTATTTCATTATAATTTTTCTAACCAAGCAATTAGAAATCGAACATGTTTGTCAAAATATTATGACATAAGGAGCTAACTTTGACATGTTTTAGTTTTGACAAATGACAGTTAAGAGTTCCAGATAACTGATAACATTCCTGATTGGCTTCTAGTATGTACGGTATGATAATATATATCTTCTTCCGATAATCTCCAAATCAACTCATCAGGATGAAGAAATGTCGTGTTTACAGTTACACGCTTGTACGCAACGACTGACCTTAACTTATAGTTATTCTTTAAAACTGTACATTACTGAAAGGAATCGTTTCAAATATCAAACAGCTACTTAAGTATAATTTTTACAATTCATTTTATTATTTTTGTTAAATTTTTATACAACCTTTTATTATTTTTTGTACTATGTGTAATAACACATACTATAATAACAGTAACAATTTGTTCAAAGAAAAATGTAGCCGCAAATGTTTACATTTCTAATTAGTTTTAATATTTTCATTACTTCGCTCTGGCACCAAAGCAAAACCCAGGGCATTGAGTACCGCCACTCAACAGTAGAATAACAATAAAATGGAATAGAATATTCTTTATTGTACTTAAAACATTTATATTTTTAACAATACTAATACAAGTATAAAATATTGACAAGAGGGCTCTGGTGTATAACGTAAAGAGGAGCAGTTTACATAACAGCATTATATTATATTTTACGAAAATAAAATGATATATGACACGTTTATTCATGAACTGCAATTTATCAATGGAAAGAGGCGATCCATAAATGACTTTACACATATTTAATTAGACCTAGAAACTATGAAATAAAAAAAAACAGTTTCGAAATTATATTTGTATAATATATTTTTTAATTTAATTTGTCGACTCTCTCCACCTGCTTTAATATGTGATGTAATTGATGGATTGGCCCCTATGAAATTATTTAAACATTTATAAACTAAATCTTTGAGAAAAATCACGGCTACATATGGTTGATTTATTGACATTGAAATTCAACGTGGCCACTCCTCGATCGGCCGCTGCTATCAAACGGGTTGAATCAAAATGTAAACAATACACTGGTGATGATTTCTTTTGTGTAAAGTACATCTGTAAAAATATTTTCAAAATGAATTAAGCTAATTGTTTACAAAATTGTCAAATATAGTTTATATAGATGCCGTCGTGGCGCAGGGGCACAAGATTGTGACTGTATCGCGACAATTCAGGGCTCGATCCCCACTCTAGGAATTAAATTATTATTTCTTAATATTTTAATTTCCTCGCTCTGGTACCAAAGCAACAGCCCGGCGTTGAATTCCGCCTCTCAACACGCAATGACTAGAAAAATCTGGCGGAAAGTGAGGAATGAAGTGTCTTAATACTAATTTCCCTCTGCCTACCCAGCTGTATGCGGGATACAAGGTGAAGCTGATTTTTTTTTATTTACTTAAAGCAAAGATATGAAATACCTGTAAATGATATTCAGAACGTAGATCATACAGAACACAGCGCGCGTACTCCGACGAGCCAGTGACTATGACTCGATCGTTGTCAGTTTTTAAACAATATAGACATGAAAGGAGAGGATCTGTTGTTTGATAAACCTGGAAAATAAAAATAAAAAAGTTACGATGCACCCCTCTTAGAGTCATGGTAGATATAGGGAACCTAGTGTCAAAACATTATTCTATTCTATTCTCCACCCTAATTTGAGATATTGCTTGTTGAGTAGCGAAACTAAACCCTTATTCGATATTGATCATAATGATACAAGATTTAAATTTAATTAATTACAGCGTCGTTTAAAAATTATATAATAATATTTGTTGTGTAAAAGCGATTAAAAATACTAAAACGATTTTTTGGGAACTGGAGTATCTTAACACAGCGTGTGGTTGATTTAATAATACAATCCAACGAATAACAAATAGACGAAATAAATATTTTTAAAGCGTCATTTGTCGTATATATTGATCCTTTGTATTATAAATATGGTTTCCTTTGTATCCATATACAAATTTGTATTGATACATCAATGCAGTTCGATTGTCTGAAAAGAAAGGGTTATTCGAGAATCTCTAATAGCTTCGAATAAACGGTCTTTCAATTTACATGTAATTTAGAAATTACGTGGAAATAAAACAAAATTATAATATCATCTTACCACTTCAGAACTTCTAATATCAAAAACTTGCACTTTCCCGCAGTATGTGACATATGCAACACTAGACTCGTTAAGCCATTGTATATCGCGAACCTCTTTTGCGCAATTCAGGAATGTAGAAGTCATACTTATAATGCCTCTAGAAATAAAGAACGTATAATAATATTTTACAGTATTAAAATATTGTTATTTTTCAACGTTCGGATGAAAGGAGCACAAATGTGCTGACTAAAAACACGACAAGTTGTGGATTCTATTCCTGCTAGAGAAAATGAAATAAGTATTGAAAATTTTTATTTCCTCGCTATGGTAACAAGGCAAAGCGCGGCGTTGAATACCACCACCTAAACACGCCTTATCTCAAGGATTCGGCGGAACGTGGAGAACGGAATTATCAAACCAGTAATGTATCAGTCACAACTGATACTTATACCATACCATACAATTTAACAATTGTCACCGTCATTTAGCAGTTGTGTAGCGTCTGACTGTAATCGCAGTTGTGAGTTACAGAAGCCATTCAAAGGAATTCATGATTTTTATTTCTTCACTTTGTTAAGAAAACAAAACGCGGCGTTGAGTTCCACCACCCAACACGCAATGTACTTAGCGGTGCGTGGGTATATACCCTCTAAATACATTACGTCAATCTAAACAAAAGTATAAATAAACTTACTTATTGACATCAAAGATCATGGGCTTGTCCTGTCCAGAGGGACCCAAAGCCAATTTGTCATTTGCCGTATTCTTTGCTATACTTTTACAACAAATGTCATTTGGTAGTGTATATTCCTTTTTATCTGTAATACAATCTATACTGATAATAAAATCATAACTGATTGGTGTTTGTGCTTAGAAGACATATAAGAACATTCATTACAAAATATTTTCATTTACAAAATTATATGATGCCGTCACAGTGTGTAAATGTAAACAAGAATGTTGTGGGTTCGATTTCCATTGGAGGGAATGAATTGATTAGTATTTTCGTTTCATTGCTATGGTAATAAGAGATAATGCCTCGAAAAATATGAAATTGTGTAAAATTTTACTGTAAGGGATTTTTTTACAGTACTACTTTACTCACTACTGACATAAGATGAACCATAAATTGCGCTTGTGTTTGAATTTCTTTCCAATTGCCAAAAACATATATTGCTACTTTTATTTGATACAGTTACAACTGTATTTCCTATTTTTTCTACAGCTGACACTTCTTCGTTGCCTCCTTCATGACAATCTTTTATATGCACCAATAAATGTGGTGTAATATCATGTTCATTTGTTTCATATACTGCGACACAACCATCTCTGCAATTATAATAACGGTACAGTTATGATTATATGAACAATGATCAACCGAACAATTGCTTATCTAAATCTTGTTTTTTCTTGCATTTGTTTTAAAAATCATAAGAAATACTCTTCTATTTACAAATAGAACAACTGGCGCAATTTTATCTGCTGTGATAGACAGTGCGGTGTGAAGAGTCAGTCAAATAATAATATTTATACTAACCTATTTCCACAAACAATTTCATTATCCTTCACAACAAATCTTGAAATATCATTTGTACGTTTATCATATCTTCTTTCCATAGGAACTTCAAAGGACCAAACTGTTCTACCATAAGGAATACCATTTCTGTTAAGTCTAAAGCATTGAAGTTCTGAACCAACAGATAAATATAATTTGTCAGAGTTAGATATATGTAACCATGGCATATAATTTGTTTTATGTTGTATTATTACCTAAAATTATTTTTGAGTGTTATTTTTGAACTTACTACAACTAGGGCTGCTAAGGCTGCCAAAGGTTGTCTGGAGGTAGAGCAGAGTACTAATTACTGGTGTATTTCATTTGTTGTGTTATATTTTAAATAAGAAAAAAATGTGTATTGTATGTAATTTGATAGCCCTAGTTATAACAATATTTTTATATTGTATATATATTAATAACTATTACCTTTGCATTAAATATTCCCTTGCACCAATTATGAAATATTCTACACTTCTTATACCAAGATAATACACTCTGGCAACTAAAAATTTATAATTTTTCATTAAGTAACATTGTAACAATATATCCATAAATATTTTACATTTTTATTTTAACAAAATTGTTTTACCTTGTATTATTTATTTGGGTGAAATGTTGATAAGATTTTAAACGCCATAATCTGCTTAAGCTTATTATGACAGTTTTCATTGTTTTACTTGTTAGCATTAAATTTAGAATATCTGACAAAGGCAAGTACAATAGGATGTTTATCAAAATTTCTTCTGGTACAGATATTAGTATGCTTTCATTCATTTGTAAATCCCTTTGTGAAGGTAGCATTTTGTAATATTCACTCGCGGTACCTAATGTTAAAATATATGGTCCTGATAACGAATAAATACGTTTTATTAATAATAAATTTACTTTATATTAACATAATAATATCTTGAAATTATAATGTTTATTTTGAGTCTCATAGTAAATAATAATTTTAATCCTTTCCCTATGTGTTTTTATGAACATTTTTAATACACAGCACAATATTAGAAATTAAAGAAAATAAATTTTGACACGTAAAGTACAGAAATTTTCCCTTAATAAAATAGTATTCATTGTACGATTTCCCATTTGCTATACAAATAATAAAACTCAAATACTCAAAATATGTGAATAAATACTGCGAGAGACAATAACATAACCGAGACGGGCGAGACGATATCCTCAAACACTGACATTACTGACATTGACATATGTCAAACTGAACTCAAAAATAAAAATAATTGAATGGTTGTTCCGTTCCAATGCTATAACTGCTATTATGTTATTCAATATGAAATAACACACTAACGAACATGAAAAAAATCCTGTATTATGGAATTTTGGAGTATACATGGTACCGTAATGCATTTATTTATGGTAAAAAAAACTGGTTTCCTTTTTTTAATTCACCTTACGTATTAGGGTACTATTAATGTATTAAGGTTTTCATCACATAAGAATGGCATATTGATCGTTATATTGAACACGATTGCATATTACTTAGTTTAGCAATAGTAGTTAGAAATACTTATATATTTTGTTTCATTTTTCTGCGTGTAATTTCTTAAGTTTTATTACATAGTTACTTAGTTACAGCTCGATCTATTAAAAGCATGTTAAATAGTAATAATTATGGATCATCCATCCATCCATCAGCCTTTTAAGGTCCACTGCTGGACATAGGCCTCCCCCAATGCTCGCCACTCCGTCCGGTCCTGCACCCTTTGAATCGTCGTCGAAGTCGTCGGTCCACCTGGTTGGAGGGCGGCCTGTACTCCTTTTGCCGAGACGTGGTCGCCATTCGAGGACCTTTCTTCCCCATCGGTTGTCGGTCCTCCTAACAATATGGATGTTATGGATATCATCACTTTAATAAATAAATGGTATTATCATTTCACAATGTATTTCATGCATTAAAATGTTATCTTTGGTTTTGTAATCGGCCACAGTGTAATAATATGAGAACTATCAAATTATCAGCTGTCTTCTGTCAGATTGTCACATTGCACATTCCTCCAAGCAAACGTTACAAAATTAATTTGAAGTAATGTTTTGTGATTAGTGAGTCATTTACTCTGTGGTTATGTTATAGGAAAATTGTATTTTGCGCAGTATTTCAAAGGATAAAGTTGTTGTGCTCATTGTTTTTTTCATGAAATGGAATTTACATAGTTACGGTAATCGGTAATACATTGGAGAATCTAACGTACTTAAACTGGAATGACTTGTTCTGGAACAAATTGAATTGGACTGTTATTGTGACACTACGTCTGCACTTTGCCAAGCTTTTTTTACAATGGATTTATTTAATAAACAGGGTATGCAGGAAATATAGTGTTATATGAGTAATTTAAGATTTTTTTGTTTGTGTTTTTAAATAAAAGATAGATTACATATCGCAGTGCGTTGTTGTGACGAACTCAACCAAGGCCGTGCTCTCCCGTACCTGGTACTTATATGATACTGCGTAAAGCGAAATGCATATGAACCCCAGTGGGTGGATCTAAGTTTTATCAATTGCTTATCGTGTTGAGTGATACATCCGCTATTGTTCGCCTTACATTTGCAGTAAACGGCAGTTTTGTTGTGATTCTTACCGAAAACGGTTCTAATTAGAAAAACTTAAAGTTTTTTTATTGTAATATTCATCACCATAAAGTTTACATTAAGTGTTCATAAGTTTCAAGTGACTTGGATTACATATTCTTTTCAGGTTAAATTCCTTAAAAATTAAATAGTAACAAATCTGTAAATTATAATGTTTTTAATTTATTTTACAATAAAGTAACTTTATGATTTATATGAATTTTAAATGACTGAAAGCAGTATCTCTTGTGCAGGTATGAAGGGTCCAACAAGACAGGCACCTGGTGTGCCAGGAATGGTAACTAGGTATTCTCCAGTAACCAATTGGAATGATGATCCCTTTGGAGCAGATGTGTTTGAACCACAAAATTATACACAAAAGAAGAAACCACCACCAAGACCCCCACCACCAATAATAAATAAACCATCACATTTTATACGTAAACCTACAGTTCTATCATCTCTATTGTCCCGAAAAAGTAAGAACACAGTGAACCATCCAAGTGCTAGTAGTCAAGCTAATATGTTTACAAATATAAATAGTGAAATGGACACTAATAAAATATTTCCTAAGTGTGATAAAGTTAATATACAAATGGGAACTCTAATAGATTTATCTTCTCCACCCAGTTCCCCAACTTTTACGACAAGATCAAGTAGTGACGGTTTAAGTGTTGATAGTTTTGGATCAGATGCCACAACATCTACAAATCATCATAATGCATTTGGCGGTGGTAATGCCTCTCAAGCTGAAAGTGGATTTGAAGATGATTTTGATTTGTTTCTTAATACTCGAAAGCCAATGAGCAAAGATGACACTTTAGATGATTTTTCAACTAGTGATCCATTTTCTCCCCCCATTCCAAACAAACCTATAATAAGAAAACCTATATTCAACTCTGATTCATTTGAAACTTTGAGCAATGCAAGTAGTCAAAATACGGTGCCTCCATTAAAAGGTCCAACTATTATTCGGGCCAAACCAGCGAGACCAAAACCACCTGATAATTCTGCATTATTAAAAAGTACATTTGGTAGTAATTTCCAAACACCTATGAATGTCAACACAACAGTACCAATTCAAAAAATTAACAGTATTTTTGGGGATAGTGTGGTAAGTAATACTTTTTTATTTTAATTAGTTTCTAAACTATATTAACTGTTAAGCTTGAAAAATTAGACTTTAGAGGCTGTTGTCGTACAGGGATACAGCTCCTAAATGTAAATGTCAAGGATGTGGGTTCAATTCCTACTCAGATGAATTATTTTTTCTTGTAGCAAGACAGTTTAAGTTTTTTAAATATACTTCTAAATATATTATGATATTACTAGGTTAATTATTTTTCTAGGTATATTATGGTTTATAATTGATGAAGAAATGCATGGTTAATCATAGTTGTTAAATGGTAATAAAAAGGTATATTAAACTTGTCTAAATGCAGTTTTAAAGTATTAATATTTATACTTAATAACTTTATTAGCTTAATTTCAAGGGGAAATATTTTTTTTCATACTTCTTACAACGTCTGGCAATATGCTAGCATTGACGTAAATGTATGTATTCTTTTATGAACAAAAAACTATTATGTTTATTTAAAAGCGTCATTATTAGATATAACTTTTAACACACCTTGAATATGTTTTTCATGCATTTAGCAGGTGGGGTGAACATAGTTACAAGATTTTAGATTGTTATTTAATAGTAAAGCCAACTTATAGTTAGTTATATAAAACAAAATTAATTATAAATGTTATATTCCTCTTAATCTTTGAACCTAAAACATTCATGGTTAATCATATACTGCCCATTATTAGCAGCAGAGTATTTAACAATTTAATTTTTTTTTCGAAATATTACACGAAAATTACATTAAAAAAAATCATAAAGTAATATTTTATATTCATATAAATATATTTAGTTTTATACTTAATTAATATAATTAAAAAACTTTGTGGAACCATACATTTACATCATAAAATATATGCTTTGCTTATGTTAAATAGACAAAATTTAAGTAGAACAAACAACGGTTCGTTTTTCAATACTTAGCAAATTTGTTACTGGTTAGTAAACTTACTTTGAACTAACGTGTTTTCGCCATTTTAAAAATGATTGTGTAGGTTTATAACCATATTAAATTTATAACTTTATATTAGGTATTTATTTAATTAATAGGCCGTTGTTCCGCAACAACACAAGAGTGTGACTGTAACGCGACAGTTGTGGGTTCGATCCCCACTCGTAGGACTGAAATATTTATTTACGTTTATATTTCCATTTCTTCGCTCTGGTGTTGAGTTCTGCTACTCAAAATGAACGAAATCGGCAGAGAGTGGGGAACGGAGTGTCTTAACAACTTAGGTTCCCTCTGCCTACCCTGCTATGTGCGAGATACATCGTGAAATCGATTTTCGTCGATATCGATTTATTTTTATTTAAGTTTATATTCAAATTAAACATCTTTTTTCTTTTTATTTATAGTTTAATTAATTATTTCGCAATATGGCTTTGAAACCTTAAAAGTTATTCGTAGCTGTTACATTACAATGCTAAAATAGAATGTATGTCAGTCATGCGTAGCTAATCTAATTTTCATTTCTGTGGTCACAAATATAGGAAATTTTTATGAGACCATTTCTGTTTGTCCAAGTCTTATTTTCAGTCTCTAGTCTCATACAGCCTAAAACGACAAATATAATACGATTCATTATAAAAGAACTATTGTTTTTTTTTTACCAAATATTATTATGATATTTTAGGTTTAAATAATACTTTAGCTATCATATTAGTGTTATATCAGTTTTAAATAATGAAAATGAAAGCAGATTGTTATTTGCATATATTTAAAATTTTAAACTTGTAAAATACGTGTGTAATGTTTGGCACGCAACTAAGTATTTATGATCAATAGTCAGTTCTACTTTATAGTACAATAACCTGCGGCCTCAATATATCGTTATTTACATACTCAAGCGAATTTTTTGCTAAAAATATTAATTTATTGGAAGGTTTACTTAAATTTGTTTTATAAACTCAACGTTATTGTTGTCAATGGTAATTTTAACAATATCTCTGATCTAAAAAGACAATATTTTTTATTCATATATAATATAAATACTATAAATGATAATAAAACACGGCGTTTAGTTCCGCCACTCAATACACAATAGTAGTTTTTGTCACTTTTAGAGTATGCTCATCACTAGACTTGTACCTTTTTTATTTTACTTAAATACCTAACTTGGGAACAAAAACATTGATAAAACCCATTTCAATGTAGTTTACTAACGTAATTGGAATCTATTTTATACGATAGGACATGGGTATCTTTAAAATGCCCCTCTCCTTTAAGGCCTGCAACACCTTCCTGTAGCTCCTCTGGTGTTACACGGGCTCGTGGGCGGCGATAACTAAGTAACCATAAAAAAATAAGATAATTTTAGTTATACTGCGTAAATATAAGCCATATTTATTTATTATTGTTTATATTGCAGGATTCAAAATCTTTAAGTTGGGAACGTGAAGAATCTCCTGAGAGAGAAGCTACACCTCCAATGCCAACGATCCCGCCGCCACCTCCGCCAGTCATCGAGGATGACCTTCCAGAAGTATGGCCTGATGATATACCAGATTTGGAGTCATTAGATATTTCTGATGAAGAAGAGCCGTATGCTGTAGCACTGTTCGATTATTTTACGGGTCATCATGAAGATTTATGTTTCTCCGTAAGTATTTTGCAATATTATACTGCTTGGTTATTTTGTTTTAACGTTATATGCTTATTTTGTAAATGAGAAGAGAAAAACGCGTTTCTTAGTAAAAGATCACGTCTTGGTATCGAATATTTTATATTCGCTAAACTTACAAACTAAATTAGATATTATAAAAGTTTATATACAATATAAAAACAACATATTTATAGTTTATATTAATCAAAATTCGTTTAATATACTAAAATAATACAAAAAGGAACATTCCCCACCAAACCTAATAATTCAAATGGCTCCTAAATACTTGCAATAAAGATTTGACCCTTAACCCTGTTATACGGGCGGTCGGCTTCACCTAATTACTCAGTCAGACAATATAAGTACCCTTCATTGATAATTGAGGCATTTAATAAATTTTCCAAGAAACATCTCCAAGACTGTTTACCGTGCACATTTGCGTGTCATGTCGGTAAATGCAGAAGGCGGTTTATAAATAGACAACGCGTCGTACCAATACACTCCTATAGTATAGTGTTTTCTTTACTTCCAGTGTTGCCAGAGCGAAGAAATGAAAATATTGTATTATTTATTTTCTCAAGAGGGAATCGAATTCACAATCTGCCTCGCACGTTTACAGTCGCACAGTTGTGCCAACTGATCTCAAACTAGTATTGTTGTATTTAAAAAAAAATACAATTTTTCCAAATTTGAGTTAACAATTGCAAAAATAAATTAGACTCATTCGGAAGGCAGTTTTGCTGAAAGCCGACAAAAAAATTAACAGAATTATATAAAAATAAATCTTTACATATTTATAATATTACTAGCGGCCCGCTCGCGGTTTCACGGTATTATTAATTTTTGTCTCCATGGCTACGTCCTAGTGACGTCTATGCCAAATTTGAGGCTCCTAGCATTTGTAGTAACGAAGTTTCATACAAACTTTCGACCCCAAAAATAACCCCTTAGAAGTCGAATATTGTAAATTCCCGTCTTAGCGAGCACCTACGCCCTATAAGTAACTCCTATGCAAAATTTGAGATCCCTAGCACATGTAGTTTCTGAGATTTCGTGATGAGTGAGTGACCTTTCGATTTTATATATATAGATAATTAATAAATTAAAATGCTTACTATGTATTAGCGTATATAAGCTCTAAAAGGAAGCGATCTATTTATAACTGTGTTTCTCAAAGGTTCGACATCTCGTTGATTGAGGTTTGTTGACCGATTGGAGATAAATTTTATTGCATCGTTACGGCATTTTATGATCATGTATGTCATTTTGATAATATTGTTCTTATTAAAAACAAAATTATGTTTTATTATGAAATATTAAATGGTTTATTTTTCGTTGTTTACGTCTACAAATATGGCTTAAGGCCAACTATTTGGCTTTTATATATTAGAATTTATGTTTTACTATTTTATTTTAGTGATACAAGTTCACGGACACTGCACTGTGTAACGCGACGGTTGTGGGTTCGATCCTTACTCGTGGGAATGAATTATTATTTGTTAATATTTCCATTTCTTCCCTCTGATAAAATCTCGGCGTTAAGTTCACTCTAAAAGTAATGCCTCCGGAATTCGGCAGAAAATGGAGAACGGAGTGTCTTAACACTAGTTTCTATCTGTCCCTGCATTGTGCGGCAAACATTGAGAAGCTGATTTTAAATTTATTTACAACTCACTGATATCGCGTTAATTTTGTACTTTGTACTTAGCGTTTTTGTATCGTAAGATAATACAATTATAATATTTAAAATATATTATTTATATTCAGTAATAATTTAGATAACGTAATAACGGAAATGTATGCTTTATATAAAGGTAGATATATATTGCTTATTGCTGAAATTGGCAGTCGTTTAAAAGCTGTTATATGTTATCAGATATATCCGGTTCCGTATACGTACGTTCCATTCTGAGGTAATGTTTTCTAATAAATTATAGGTAGGTANTAAAACATTCATGGTTAACCATATATTTAACAATTAATTTTTTTTTTAAATATTACACGAAAATTACTTAAAAAAATCTTAGAAAATAATATTTTAAACTTGTATAAATATATTTAGTTTTATATTTAATTAATATTTGCAATACCTAAGCAAATTGAAAAACTTTGTGGAATCGTACATAAAAATTTACATCATAAAATATATGCTTTGCTTATGTTAAATAGACAAAATTTAAGTAGAACAAATAACGGTTCGTTTTTCAATATTTAGCAAATTTTTTACTGGTTAGTAAACTAACTTTGAACTAACGTGTTTTCGCCATTTTAAAAATGATTGTGTAGGTATATAACCATATTAAATTTATAACTTTATATTATTTATTTAATTATTAGGCCGTCGTGCCGCAACAACACAAGACTGTAACTGTAACGCGACAGTTATGGGTTCGATCCCCACTCGAAGAAGTGAAATATTTATTTACCTTTATATTTCCATTTCTTCGCTCCGGTGTTGAGTTCTGCTACTCAACACGCAATGACTCCAGAATTTTGCAGTGAGTGGGGAACGGAGTGTCTTAACAACCTAGGTTCCCTCTGTCTACCCTGCTATGTGCGGGATACAGCGTGAAGCCGATTTATTTGATTGATTTATTTATTTTTATTTAACTTTATATTCAAATTAAACATCTTTTTTCTTTTTATTTATAGTTTAATTAATTATTTCGCAATATGGCTTTGAAACCTTAAAAGTTATTCGTAGCTGTTACATTACAATGCTATAATAGAATGTATGTCAGTCATGCGTAGCTAATCTAATTTTCATTTCTATAAAAAAAAATATAGGACATTTTTATGGGACCATTTCTGTTTGTCCAAGTCTTATTTTCAGTCTCCAGTCTCTTTCATACAGCCTAAAATATTTATAATAACGTATATATCAAATATAATACGATTCATTATAGAAGAACCATTGTTTTTCACGAAATATTAATATGATATTTTAGGCTTAAATAATACTTTTTTTATTTTTTTCATTTATTTATTTATTTATAACAAAGTACATTAAAATTAATTATTCTTCGCGGTCTTAAGCCCGATTTGGCTTGTGTGACGACACCACATTCCTAAGTACATTAAGTTAAAGAAAACATAAAAAGTAAACAAAGATACAAATATTTTTAACAAACACAAAAATAAAACAAAATCACTAACAAAAAAAAAAAGTTTGTGAGGTAGGTTGAAAAAAGATGCGTATTTGTAACTACGCGTACGTTTTAAATTTCAAGCTACAGTGTGTTACTTTTATTCTAAGAAAATAATCATATTATAATTTTTTTTTTTGTTTCACATCTTTAATATTTATTTAATATTATTTTACTTTAATAATTTGATAAGAAAAATTTTGAGATTTGCTATCATATTAGTGTTATATTAGTTATAAAGAATGAAAATGAAAGCAGATTGTTATTTGCATATATTTAAAATTTAAAACTTGTAAAATACGTGTGTAATGTTTGGCACGCAACTAAGTATTTATGATCAATAGTCAGTTCTACTTTATAGTACAATAACCTGCGGCCTCAATATATCGTTATTTACATAGTCAAGCGAAATTTTTGCTAAAAATATTAATTTATTGGAAGATTTCATTAAATTTGTTTTATAAACTCAACGTTATTGTTGTCCATGGTAATTTTAACAATATGTCTGATCTAAAAATACAATATTTTTTATTAATATATAAATACTATAAATGATAATAAAACACGGCGTTGAGTTTCGCCACTCAACACACAATAGTAGTTTTTGTCACTTTTAGAGTATGCTCATCACTAGACTTATACCTTTTTTATTTTACTTAAATACCTAACTAGGCAAAGGAAACATTGATAAAACCCATTATCAATGTAGTTTGGTAACTCAATTGGAACCTATTTTATACGATATGACATGGGTGGGTACCTTTAAACCCCTGCCCCTGCTGCTCTGGTGTTCCACGGGCTCGTGGGCGGCGATAACTAAGGAACCATAAAAAATAAGATAAATTATTTATAGTGTGTAAATATAAGTCATATTTATTAATTATTGTTTATATCGCAGGATTCAAAACCTTTAAGTTGGGAACGTGAAGAATCTCCTGAGAGAGAAGCTACACCTCCAATGCCAACGATCCCGCCGCCACCTCCGCCAGTCATCGAGGATGACCTTCCAGAAGTATGGCCTGATGATATACCAGATTTGGAGTCATTAGATATTTCTGATGAAGAAGAGTCGTATGCTGTAGCACTGTTCGATTATTTTACGGGTCATCATGAAGATTTATGTTTCTCCGTAAGTATTTTGCAATATACTGCTTGGTTATTTTGTTTTTACGATATATGCTTATTTTGTATATTATTGGATAGAAACAACGCGCGCGTGATACGCGCTTTTCTTAGCAAAAGATGACGTCTTGGCATCGAATATTTTGCCACAATTTTTAAGTTTTATATTTTTATTTTATTTGTCATATTTCTTATATTTATTTTTATATAGAATTAGATGATTCTAACTAATGAAAACATAGAAGGATATATGCAAGTCAAGACCAGTAATAGCTTATTAGCTACAACCTTAGCGTATTATAGTATTTTGTTAATTTGTTCCTTAAAAGAGATAACGCGAAAATAACTTGTAACAATATAAAGTTACTGAAATTTTATTAACGTATAAACATTAATTTCGTAAGGATCTTTTTATTTTCCTACATATTTAAATGAAAGAGTGTCAAGAAAGAAATAAGAGTTTTAAATATTTTATGCCTCGCTAACCGTACAAACTATTATTATTATGAAGGTTTTATATACAATATCAATATAATAAAATCAACATATTTATAGTATATATAAATCAAAATTCGTTTAATATACTAAAATAATACGAAAAGGAACATTCCCCACCAAACCTAATAATTCAAATGGCTCCTAAATACTTGCAATAAAGATTTGACCCTTAACCCTGTTATACGGGCGGTCGGCTTCACCTAATTACTCGTCAGACAATACAAGTACCCTTCATTGATAATTGAGGCATTTAATAAATTTTCCAAGAAACATCTCCAAGACTGTTTACTGTGCACATTTGCGTGTCATGTCGGTAAATGCAGAAGGCGGTTTATAAATAGACAACGCGTCGTACCAATACGCTTCCATAGTATAGTGTTTTCTTTACTTCCAGTGTTGCCAGAGCGAAGAAATTAAAATATTTTATTATTTATTTTCTCAAGTGGGAATCGAATTCACAATCTGTCGCGTTTACTAATATTGTTGTATTTAAAAAAAACAATACAATTTTTCTAAATTTGAATTAACAATTACAAAAATAAATTATTCGTTTAAGAACATAAAGCTTAGGCTGATTCGGAAGGCAGTTTTGCTGAAAGCTGACAAAAAAAATAACAGAATTGTATAAAAATAATATAAAAATAAATCATACGATTTCTTGACACATTTATAATATTACTAGCGGCCCGCGGCTTCGCCTGCGTGAACTACGTTATAATTAATTTCTGTCTCCATGAGTACCTACGTCCTATAAGTGACGTCCATGTAAAATTTGAGACTCCTAGCATTTGTAGTGTAGTTCAACCCCACAAACAACCCCTTAGAAGTCGTATATTGCAAATTCCCGTCTTAGCGAGCACCTACGTCCTATAAATAACTTCTATGCAAAATTTGAGATTCCTAGCACTTGTAATTTCTGAGATTTCGTGATGAGTGAGTGACCTTTCGATTTTATATATATAGATAATTAATAAATTAAAATGCTTACTATGTATGCGTATTAGCGTATATAAGCTCTAAAAGGAAGCGATCTATTTATAACTGTTTCTCAAAGGTTCGACATCTCATTGATTGAGGTTTGTTGACCGATTGAAGATAAATTTTATTGCATCGTTACGACATTTTATGATCACGTATGTCATTTTGATAATATTGTTCTTATTAAAAACAAAATTATGTTTTATTATGAAATATTCAATGGTTTATTTTTCGTTGTTTACGTCTACAAATATGGCTTAAGGCCATCTATTTGGCTTTTATATATTAGAATTTATGTTTTACTATTTTATTTTAGTGATACAAGTTCACGGACAATTTGCACTGTGCATTTTTATTTATTTGATGCGATCGTGGCGCAAGGAAACTAGAGTCTGACTGTAACGCGACGATGGTGGGTTCGATTCTCACTCGGGGGAATGAATTATTATTTGTTAATATTTCCATTTCTTCCCTCTGACAAAAGCTCGGCGGCCACTCTAAAAGTAATGCCTCCAGAATTCGGCAGAAAATGGAGAACGGAGTGTCTTAACACTAATTTCTATCTGTCCCTGCAGTGTGCGGCAAACATTGGGAAACTGATTTTAAATTTATTTACAACTCACTGATATCGCGTTAATTTTGTACTTTGTACTTAGCGTTTTTGTATCGTAAGATAATACAATTATAATATTTAAAATATATTATTTATATTCAGTAATAATTTAGATAACGTAATAACGGAAATGTATGCTTTATATAAAGGTAGATATATATTGCTTATTGCTGAAATTGGCAGTCGTTTAAAAGCTGTTATATGTTATCAGATATATCCGGTTCCGTATACGTACGTTCCATTCTGAGGTAATGTTTTCTAATAAATTATAGGTAGGTATAGTCTTATAGACTTAAGGTTAAGCAATTTAACTACAATTAACTCACTACAGTATATGACCTAAGTCCTCTTTGCAAAATATCGCCTAGTTTGCATCATAATGCTCTAAAACCCTAGTGCTAGCTACTAGTACAGTACGGTTAACAAGTCGTGGCCTCCCTGAAGTTAGCTGTAGACGACGCGCATCTTTGATATTACCTAGGATTTTTCTTACTTTTGAATATTTGCATGCGCAAAAGTTCACAAAATCAGCTTCTAGGCGCCCACGACTTGTTGGCCGTACTGTAGCGGTAGTTATCTAAATTTATCTCGCTTTTCATGGACAAAGCAGTTAGCGCTCGTTCAGCAATTATCATTATGACATTGTTTTTATAATTTGTTCCTCTTACGTGTAGATAATATTAGGTTTGTGTTTTAGTATAGTATATAGCTTTCACTGGGAAATAACTTTGCGTATTTTAAAGTACCAGTAGTAATTAGATACTAAATGATATACGTGTGTGGTTTTTGTTCATTTAATCACTGGTTAAATTATAATTAGAGAATATATTGTAATTTAGAATTCCTAAAATATTGTAATTACTTTTATTTTTTTAATGAAATATTTAATATTTTCACATTGACACAGACACTGGTGCCCGGTAAAACTCGAATGAGTTTATATAGTACCTACCTTGAATTTGTAATTACTCTGTAATAATCCACTATTTAAATAAATAAATAAATAAAATAATAAATTTATTCGCTCCGGGGTCAAGGCAAAGCGCAGCATTGGGTCCCATCACTTAACACGCAATGCCTCCAGAATATGACGAAAAATGTGCGTGATGTGACAATGTTATCTCTTACTAGGTTCCCTACTAGGTTCCCTTTGACTACCGGGCAAAGGTGAAGCAAAAAAAATAACTAAAATAAATTATTGGTAAATCCATTGTATTGATTTTGCACATGGTGTGTGCGTCAGTGCGAAAATTGAATAACGCGTACAGTCGTATGACGTAGGCGGTCTGTATTTCTGTACATAAGTATGTTTGTTTTTGCCATTTTATCACAATATAATGAACGTAGGCGATTTGCAGTATTTTATTTCACTGATAAAAATTCCATTGCGCGTATCGTTGTCGTACAGGAACTCGATATCGACGACTTCCACTTACTTGCTAATTAAATATTATATTAAATTTATATATTTTAATGGAATGGTCGTTTAAAATTAATTTGTACGAGGTTTATTTGTATTAAATGCATTATTATTTATTTGTGTAAGCTACGTTATGAACACTTTTAAAGAAACTATCTAATGTACATAAGCTACAGTAAGGTCAACAAGTTGTGGCTGTGAAGATTTGATTTTAGGTTTTTTTTTACTTTTCATTTCTCAAGATATCAAGGCAAAACGCGACGTTGAGTTCTGCCACACGGAGTGTCGTAACACTAGGTTCCCTGCTGTGTGCGGGATACAGAGTTAAGCTGATTTTTTTATACATATTTTAATTAAAATTACCAAAGTTAAAAATTTTCGAATGAAAATTGTTACTAAATTGTGCAACGTCTAATTATTGTTAATGGTGGAAATTTAAAAGATAAGATTTATATTTGAATAGTCTTTGTTTATTCCGCAAATATTTTGTTATTGATAACAGTATTTATATTTTTGATAATTATAAAGTGAATCATTGCTTTATCGGAAATATTAACACTAGACGGATATGTTGTTTGATTAGATTAATATCTTTGTTTGTTTGACAGCCAGTTGTGGAGTAAGACACAAGCGTGCTTAACCAAAAAAAATCCTGCTACGGGATTAAGCGTGAAAGGTGGAGAAAGTCCTGAAAATTTCATTCCAACCAGTTAAATTGAACTCGTTACTCTCGCAGTTAGTTTTCGCATTGTACCTACTATGCTACGTCATAAATATTGGAGGTCTCCCTATGTACTAAATGAGTAAGGGATAGGGATAAGGAAAAATATATATATTACGTAAATATAGTTTAAATCGCCCATTTCATTCCAATCGGCATCTATAACTTTTTGTAATGATTGATAATGATGATGATTTAAAGTTTCTTTAACACATACATACATACATGGCTTCACGCTTTATCCCTAGCGGGGTAGTCAGAGACAACAGAGCGCCAAACGCTACGGTCTTTACATACCTCTTTCGCCTCGTCCACTGTCATCAACCTCTTCATACGTGGTCTCCGGGGGGGTCCTCATGCTTTTTATGTAACCTTCCTCCAGTATCTTTGATACTGTGTTTTCGAAGGTCAACCGAGGGGGAGACCCCCTGTCTCTCTTACCGCTCACTTTCTTTAATATAAAATTGTTTAAAGATGTATGTCGTATAATAATAGCATGAGAACGTTGTACATACATTAACTCTAACAATGCTGCAACTATTAGGACATTTTTAACATAATTGAGCATACATCGGTCTATTCAATTATTTCGTACGAGTTTTTCTCAAGACAAGGCACGTAGGTACGACTATAAAATATAAATATATGTTAAACTGATAAAATACTCGTATATATTAAAATAAAATATGTATTTTAAACATTGCAATACGAATATATTTTTTTATGTTATTTTTTATTATTGCGGTGTGGTGGGTTTAATAGTGACGAATCACTTTGTTCTTTACAATTAAGTTTAACACGAAATGAATTACTAAGTAAATGTTTTGCCTAATTGTTTTGGGCAAACCACAAGCCTCTCATCATATTCTAACCTAACTAAACGACCTAGAGTTGAATATTCTTCTTTATATATGAAAATTATCGTTATTCGCACTCTTATTATGTACTTACTTAAAATAAAATTATAATTATTTTGTCACGTACGACTTTTCAGGCAAACTCGAGAATAACACTAGTGAGACGAGTGAACGACGAATGGATGCACGGAAGGTTGAGAAGCGGTGCAGAAGGCCTCTTCCCGTCCAATTACGTAGAGGTCAAAGTTCCATTACCGAACGAGAGGCCCAATACGAGAGGTCAAGCGATAGCATTATACGACTTCGATGCGGTGCAAGCGGGCGATCTGGTATTCAGAATAGGCGATAGAATCTCAGTACTGTCGAAGATCAACGAGGAATGGTACTTTGGTGAGTGTAACGGCCTCAAAGGACAGTTTCCAGCGAATTATATACAAATGAGTTAGTCTTGTTTGTCTTGTAATCGTGTTGTGTAGGCAGTAGATCATGTATTGCAATAATACCAGTAATTAGAAAATTTAATTGTATATTTATTTCATAAAAATAATGTAAATTATGTTTTAAATCCAATATATAAATAATATGGAGTTTTTGCTGTTACATTATTTTATAATAAATAGAATGAATTACTTTGTTGTGCTATAATAAAATTAACAGCTAATACCTTCGTATCTGAAGTCGTAATAATGAAATTTAAAAGTATTACAATATAATTATATTTTAAAATGTCAGTCAATTCTATATATTTAAGAAATTGTCAAATTATAAATGTGAATATTGTATTTTGTGATATAAAATGTGGATTCCAAGAAGACTGATGCGATTTTTTTCTTAGCATAAAAAAAATATGTTCATGTCCAAATTAAATACTTATTTGTGGCATACTATGTTAATGTCAATAACTAATAATATAAAATTCTCATGCAATAGAGCTGTTCAAAAACAAACTCTCTTTATACATGTGCACAATAAAACTTGTGACACAAAACTCTGTTGCAAATAGAGAAGAGAGAGAGAGAGAGAAGAGTGTTATAAGTTGACATTTCTTTCTGTATGTGGTATCGTAACTCCCAAACTATTGAATCGATTTTGATATATTTTTTTAATTCAAAAGCCAACTTAATCGAGTAATGTTAATGTTCTTAGCCATGATTTAATTTTGAAGATCTAGATATGCTCTTTTATGTGGTTGTTGTGTTTTAATTTTTTTAATTTATTTCCTATAATAAATTTATTTTTTTATGAGAAATACAAGCATGTGGATTGTAGTAACTGTTACACACAAAAAATATTATGTTTACAATTATTTTGCGGTTCCACATTTTCGCCATATTAAACAAATTAGCTCTAACTAGATATATAAATAAATTGACCTTAATTACAAATGGCATCCGCAGAATTGTAGATAACTTTTATTACGAGAAAAATTATTATCTATGTAAATATTGTGGTTCTGTTTTTTATTTGTTATGGTTGTGTTATCAAAGATCTGATTAATACATAAAGGCATGCCAGTTACTGTTATTTATTTATGTTAAAATTGGCAACACTTCACGTTAGAAGCAATAAATATCTAAATTGTTTTAAGACTTCGGTTTTCGTTATAATTTTGAGATATACAGGAAACGTTTTAAACTTTTTCTCTCTAGAAAAAGAATCTCATGGTAAAAGAAAGAAGGTCCTATTAAATATTTGTTTGTAATTGTCAAAGAATAGTAAAAGTTACCAATGTTAATATAATGCAGTATAACTTATGGCCAAGATATTTTATGTATTCACACTTTGATTATCAAGCTGTGGCTTATTGTGTTTTGTTATAATTAACTAAACATACTTTTCTATGATTTTATTTAGAGGAAGTCACACTTTGCTAATAATAATTATATTAATTCGGCAGTTAATAGTAGTTTACGGCTAACAAAAATTAAAAACATTAAAATAGCGCGCTTCTAGGAAGAAAGGAAATTAAGAAGCGCGGATACGAATCCCGCTACCCCTAGGAACTTCGCTATAAGTGGCTAATCATCAAGAAAGTAAAAAACTACGAAACTAGAACTACATGCAAACTAAATGGACATTATAAAGTTAAAAGTAATTTTAATTAATATAATGTAAACTACCGGTTGCACTTATTAGTTCTCCAACCCCAAATTACCTCTTGAGTAGGTACTATGCGTTTTTTCAAAGCCTTGTTTAGGATTTGATCAAGGGACCATTTGGAGGCCCCCCAGAACCAGAGGCCAGGGTCAGACACCCCTCACACCCCCTTAGTCCGCCACTCATCATAGCGAAATGTAACTCAAAATAACTTTCCTATGCACTAATATTTAATATTTATTAGAAATGTACTGTAACAGGCCTAAGAATATTTTACTGCTTTGTAATAAGTTTTAGTTATTTAATTTTAATATTTGTAAATTTTTACTTTTTCAAAAACCGAAAAATAAATGTATGTTGCCAAAGGCATGTTGTTTTTAAGTTTTTACGGCAATAATTAATATTATCAGCGTTCTGTATAATGTATATGTATGTATTTTTGTAAGATTATTTTGTGTCATTTATTTTTAAGTAGAGTTTATTTTGGTGGGACCATAGCATTAAGTGCCTTAAGTATTTTTGGACTAAATTCATGTATATAACATCTAATTATTTATAATAAAATGTAATTAATAATATATATGTTTTATTTTGCCTCATACTATGTTATTGCAAACTATATTGTAGCTTTCTCGTAAGCATAATAATAGTGACCTTGCTGAAAATATAAAGCTATGTTAATATAATTATTGAGACAGGCTGTGGATTCGATACCCACTTGACAAAATAAATATATTTCATATTTTTTATTTCCTCACTCTAGTTAACGGCAATATTAGCAAAGCACGGCGTTAAGTTTCGCCACTCAACACGCAAAATGGGAAACGTAAGAGTCCTAATGGTAACGGAGTGTCGTAACTAGGTTCCCAGATGTTCCTCTGCCTACCCGGCTATATGCGGAATACAGCGTGCAGCTAAAAAAACAGCGTCTTACAGCAAATGTTTGATTTCACTCGGGATAATTAATAATTTCCCATGTTGCCTTTCTAGTACGACAAAGCGCGAAGAGTTACAAACGCAGTCTTGAAATTGGGCTATCCTAGCGAGACCACTAAGTCCATAAATTGGCTTATTAGAGCTAAAAAGAATAGCAGTCAAAGGGACGACTGGCAATGTGTGCAACATAATGAACGCATACAATAAAACACTTATATCATCACATAGTGAGTTTTATTATTTGAACAAAAATAATCTATGTATAGGTACTTAAAATATTTACATTCCGCTTAAATTACAACTTAATGTCAACAGACCCTGTTCGCTTTTCAACTGTTGTTAAAAAACTGCGGCGGCAAGAAAATGTTCCACAATATTATATATGGCTTTATACTCCAATAGAGATGTTGACTAAAAACTTCATAATTAATTCATTCAAAGATATTTTATAAATTATAAAAATTAAAAAAATATATTTTTCTTTCCTTAGTATTATTCCACATTAAGAAAAGTAAAATAGTTTTTCGAAAGCGTATAAAACTTAAACTAAGTGGGAGCGCTTCTTCGATACCAAACCATTCAATGTATTAATTAATAATTTATTTAAAAACAAGAAACACAAATTTATTTTATTCCTTCCTTTTTTCTTTTTATTGTAAAAACAATATTAAATATTTTGTCAACATCTCGACTATTAAAACTCTAATATTACTTAAAAATCATTTACAACCTGTTGAAAAGGGAAAAAAGGGTAATTATATCTAACAAATTAATATATAGATACTACTATAAACGATTACTTGCCTAATAACACAGTCCCGAAGTATTTCCTAACGTTTTTCTCTTCCTTCATGCTTTCTTACTTTTCTGCAGTGAACATCGCCAAAATTACATTATAAAACTATACTTGCATTACTTTCGTGATATTAGTTTGCACTAAAAGTTGTTAAATTAAACCCATCTTAAGGTGATGATATAAAGTTTATACTTAAAGTTGTTGATAAATACATATCTTCTTCCTGGCATTAATCCCGGCTATCACCAGGGTCTGCCATATATTGATAAATACATATATTTAATATAAATATAACTTACAGTGTCGTCAAAATAAACATTTCAAATAACAGAATTACATACATCACTATAAATAAGTTGCATTACCAAAAGCAACAGTAATGGTGTACTCTCAAAGTGAGATTTTATATGACTACTATACTTGTAGCTAACTTGACCAGACTATTATTATAATGTACTAAAGAGCCAAGCACGAATAATATATAGCATCTACGAATAATAATTTGTGATAAATATTAGATAGCAGTTATAAAAGGTTTTTTGCCTCAACTTTACACATTTTCAACCATTTTTAGTCTGTGCCTTATGAAAAATAATTTTAATACAATTTCAGACTAGATTATTAGTGGAACTAACATCATAAATCAAAATTCCGTAGTTTTGCAATGTAATGGCTTTACGGATTATCACCTTTACCTTTATTTATTATACTGACATTCAGGTACATAAAATACAACTATATTTGTGTTCATCGACAAAGAATTGTTCATAAAAATTCGGATTTCGACACATTAACAAAAATAAAACTAATTAATTCATATTTTAATGTTCCTTTCGTAAATTCATATTGGGGGCCATCCATAAATTACGTCAGACGTTAAGAGGTGGGAAGGTGTCCTAGATTTCTTGACATCAAATTTCAAAATATAATATACAAACGTATTTTCGGAATTACTATTTTATTAATAATTTCTAGGAGTAAACACAGATCATCCCCGTCCTCCCCACAAATGTCTAGGACAGAAGGATACATAAACATTCGCTTGACGTAATTTACAGCCTCTTATGATCACTTAACATTTTTTTTTAAATTAAGTAAATTTTAAATTCGTAATTAGTTTATAAATGGGCAGTAAGTAACATAAACTATCAGATATGTTGACTATCTGAAGCAATGTTTGTGTGTGAGATGATTGTGCGAAGGAAAACTTTAATTGCAAAATTAAATGTACATTTAAAAAAAAACAATTATTACATATAATTTTTTAGCCTCATCTCAGAATTTCGAATACTAAAGTTATATTACACATTAAGATAACATCCGCTTTAAAGCAACAAGAAGCTTGCAATTTAATGTGACATCTATATTAAAGGTGAGCGATTATAAAAAAAATCGATTTGCGAATCGGACGAATTGATAATACTACATGAAAAATAATCGAATAGTTTAAAATCGATAATCTACTTAAGTAGTAATATAAAGTAAACAGATTCTATTATATAGAAAATCTGTGGTTTTTTTTACTAGTACATACTACAGTGTAAACTCTTTATAACGACACTAAGGTATAATACGTTCTAGAGCCTTATATGAAGTGGCCGTTAAATAGAGTATATATATCATTTTGACTTTATTTGGTTTAAAAGTTTGGGAGCAACTGAGAATTTAACATTTATATCACAACCAAACAACTAAATGTTGTACACATGCATGGTAATACAAATATCAAACCTAATTTGGATAACTTCGTACATACTGTTCGAAGTGATTTATAAATCAGTTTCACGCTGTATCCCGCACACAGCAGAGAAAATCTAGTTAAGGCACTCCACCCTTCACTTTCCGTCGAATTCTGGGGGCATTGCGTGTTGAGTGGCGAAACTAAACGACGTACTCAACGGCTACGCCATTTTACCAGAGCATACAAATGGAAATATAAATTTAAGTAAATATTTAATTTCCCCGTGCGGGGATCGAATCTACAACCAGTCTCAGTTACAGTAATTTATAGTGTATAGTTTTATCGAAAACAAGTTATACCAACCAAAGTAATTATTTCAACCTGTAAAAAGTGTATAGTTGAAAGTAACGTTATTTAGAATTTACACCGTATATAGCTTTTAGCGAAATGATACGCAGCAAGCGTTTCGCTCACCTCTAAATGTACACACAAAGCGTATAACCACTTATTCGATATTTACAAAATTCCAATCGATTTTTCGGATACACAATCGAGTTGCGTAACACGCCTATTTGTTTATTTACATTTAATTTTTAATCTGGCCTGTATATTGGTATTTTGGGTATGAATTCTATGAGCAGAACGTATTCCATCATGGACGACGAGTCACAGTGTTGTTTAGTGAGACGCCAACGCAAACCTAGTTTATTGTAAAGACGACTATTCTCCCATTCCAGCAGTTTATTCAGTGAGTGTTGTGTCTGTGAAAATTAAATGAAAAATTATATATCAAATTGTTTCACTAATGTTTGAATTTTGTATTTAGGTACCTGAAAGTACAAGGAAGTGCAGTGGTGGATTTGAACATTAACTAAAGAACTATGAAAGTTACAACATTTTTATACCTAATTTATTCGTTTGGCTAAAAAAAAATATGCTTCTTCTATTTACCACCCATGGTCATATACTATCAATTTGAGACTAATAGGTTAATTGATAATAATTAATTAGACTGTGATCCTATAAGTATTATACATTAATTCTAACTTCAACACTAACTCAATCATTAAAAAATTTGAACCATATATATAAATGTGATATATTTTTAAAATATTACCATAATCAAATAGATTTTAAAAGTCTAAATTATGTATAGTTACATTACCTACCCGTTTACTAAGACAAATGACGGGCCACAGAGAGCAACCGAGTGTACAGCAACAGCACACGCACCCACAAAACAACCATTTCACGTTGACTGGCAATGTCTTCTTCAATACACTATTGATACGAGCCACCGTCGCTTGGTATTCTTCGGGCGCCACACGAGATTGCAGTCCAGAGGGAAATTCGCCATTGAAACGGTTGCTTAAACCAAATCTGTAATTGAGATAAATATATTTTTAGATGTTTTTCAATTTCTATTTAGTAAATCTATTTAGTAAAAAAAAACAGCTTCACGCTGTATCCCGCACACAGCAGGGTAGGAAGAGGGAACCTATTGTTAAGACACTCCGTTCCCCACTTTCTGCCGTATTCTGGAGGCATTGCGTGATGAGTGGCAGAACTCAACGCCGCGCCTTCCTTCGACACCAGATGGGAGAAATGGTAATATAAATAAGTAAAGTATCGAAGTCAAAACCGTCGAATATTTACCAGTGAAGTGTTGTGCGGCGGCGCCACAAGGGCCGCATAGAATTTAATAAAGTTTTATGGCAGCTTAAAATTTCAAATATTATATCTGGTTTCATATGACGTGTGTTGTCAATTGGTTTTAAGATTATCATGTAACAGGATATGGTGCATGGAAAATAGATACACTATTCAGAGGTCATCAAGCAACAACCAACCCACATTAAAATTTCCAGGAAATATACATTTCATAGTTCTGTTTACAATTTTATTTGGTATAAAAATTTAACGTGATTTAGCTACGCGCTGTATTCCTAGCGGAAAAATCAGAGAGAACAGAGCGCCAAATGCTATGGTCTCTACATACCTCTTTCGCTTCATCCTCATCAATGTCTTCAAATATGTTTATAAAAATGTGATACCTCAAAAAGCAGGGGCTACAAACTTGTTCAACAAAACAAATCAAACCAATTTTTTGTTCAATGTGCATAAAAATAAATAAAAGGGCTTATTAAATAAAATGCAATACTTCCTACTCCTACTAATGTTATAAGTGTGAAATAAAGTAATATATTATATTATAGTAATATATTATATTCATCAGAATCATACAAGCTACATTTTATGGAAGATTTTTTTATAATTTGGCAATAATATAACAACAATTTTATGTGCATGAAGCCATGTTGCTAGTCGTGCATAAAAATGTCATCTATCGAAAGAACACCTGCAGAAAATTCAATGACATTTATGGTATTACTTGGTCTATATAAAAATACATTATAGCAATTTTTAATGTCAAGAACATATAAAATATATTATGTTTGAAAAACTGCGTCTTAATGCTCTCTCTAAAAAGTGGAGAATAGTATGTTAACACTACCTAAGAGAAAAGTTATACACTATAAATTTCTAATTATTAATATTCACAACTTCATGCTGTATCCTGCACACAGCAGAGTAGGCAGAGGGAACCACTAGTGTTAAGACACTCTGTTCCACACTTTCTCCCGAATTCTAGAGGCATTGGGTGTTGAGTGGCAGAACTCAACGCTATGCTTTGCCTAGACACCAGAGGGAAGAAATGGAAATATAAATGTAAATAAATATTTCACTTCCTCAAGTGGTGTTCGAACCCACAACTGTCACGTTACAGTCAGAACCTTGTGCTGCTGCATTACGACGGCCTCATTAATATGCATGTAGTATTTGTAATATTATACAATAAGTATATTTATAATTGGTAAGTGAAGTAGTTTTATATTATTAAAAGTTAAGTTTTAAAAATACTTAAAATACAAAACAACAATACATTCTAATGCATAATTTTTACTGAATTTACTTTTATAAGAATAATTTAGGTATTTATCTTTAACCTACTTTAAAAATTATAGATGATATTGAACAAACATAAAAATTGCTCATAAAAATAAAGTCATTAGGAAGGCTGAATATGTTCATTAACCTACAAAATATATTGTATTTAACATTAATTCAATTTAAAATAATTTGATATACAATTACAAATGATATATATACAAAGAAAACCTGTTTCCTATCTATACATACAATAAAACTAATTCATTGCTTTGTCTATACATGGATGATATATGACAATATATTATAGGGCGCTTTTATCTGGAGTTCTATTACCCAAGACAATGATTTTTAAAATTATTATCTGTTTTTCAGTTTTTCTGTATGTTTTTGAATTCCAATTCCAGAAACGGCTAAATCCTATAGTAATTATAGTAAAAATATAAACGTAAACTTTCACTGCAATATGAGTAAGGCATTGAAATTGGTGTGGTAATAAGGTTAACATTGAATTTGTTACACTAATCTTTAATTCTGTAGAACCAAGGTTTAATTATTGAAATACTCTTTACTTTTACATTTTTCTATTTAATAACTGGCATTACTTTGTNATATTATATTCATCAGAATCACACAGGCTACATTTTTGGAAGATTTTTTTTATAATTTGGCAATAATATAACAACAATTTTATGTGCCTGAAGCCATGTCGCTAGTCATGCATAAAAATGTCATCTATCGAAAGAACACCTGCAGAAAATTAAATGACATTTATGGTATTACTCGGTCTATATAAAAATACATTATAACAATTTTTAAGGTCAAGAACATATAAAATATATTATGTTTGAAAAACTGCGTCTTAATTTTCTCTCTAAAATGCGGAGAATAGTGTGTTAACAGAACTTAAAAAAAGTTATACACTTTAAAGTACCGGTTCTAATTAATATTCACAGCTTTACGCTGTATCCTGCACACAGAAAGTAGGCAGAGGGAACCTAGTGTTAAGACACTCCATTCCCCACTTTCTGCCGAATTCTGGAGGCATTGGGTGTTGAGTGGCAGAACTCAACGCCACGCTTTGCCTCAACACCAGAAGGAAGAAATGGAAATACAAATGTAAATAAATATTTCACTTCCTCAAGTGACAATCGAACCCACAACTGTCACATTACAGTCACATCCTTGTGCTGCTGCATCACAACAACCTCATTAATAGTCACTAATATTAATTATATACACTAATATAATATTATACAATAAGTATATTTATAATTGGTAAGTGAACTAGTTTTATATTATTCTGGTTTGTTACCTGAACCAAGCCCTTTGTAGCTTAAAGTGAGAATAAAGTTTTAAAAATACTTAAAATACCAAACAATAATACATTCTAATGCATAATTTTTACTGAATTTATTTTTTTAAGAATAATGTAGGTATTTATCTTTAACCTACTTCAAAAATTATAGATGATATTGAACAAACATAAAAATTGCTCATAAAAATAAAGTCATTAGGAAGGCTAAATATGTTCATTAACCTACAAAATATATTGTATTTAACATTAATTCAATTTAAAATAATTTGATATACAATTACAAATGATATATATACAAAGAAAACCTGTTTCCTATCTATACATACAATAAAACTAATTCATTGCTTTGTCTATACATGGATGATATATGACAATATATTATAGGGCGCTTTTATCTGGAGTTCTATTACCCAAGACAATGATTTTTAAAATTATTATCTGTTTTTCAGTTTTTCTGTATGTTTTTGAATTCCAATTCCAGAAACGGCTAAATCCTATAGTAATTATAGTAAAAATATAAACGTAAACTTTCACTGCAATATGAGTAAGGCATTGAAATTGGTGTGGTAATAAGGTTAACATTGAATTTGTTACACTAATCTTTAATTCTGTAGAACCAAGGTTTAATTATTGAAATACTCTTTATTTTTACATTTTTCTATTTAATAACTGGCATTACTTTGTTGTAGTAATAAATTCATAATAATAGAAAATTAACAATGAAATTATATAAAAATACAGTCTGCCTCTTTTGTCTATTCATTTGTTTTAAAAAGTATACATGCATAACTGATTAATTTTTTTTAAATATTGCTAAGATGTAGTTATTTATTACTTTGTCTTCAATAATAGTAAGAGGTAACAATTTTGGCATTTGGTCAATATTCTCGAGAAAATGTTCAATGACATAAACTAATAACAAAGAACCAAAAATAACTTTGCACTTTGTCGATACATATTCAGCTACGGATCCGGTAAGAGTAACACATATGGTAAATACATTATTTATAAAATTAAAGGTAAACAGCTGATGAAAAGAAACATACACTGTCATATTACCAGCTCCTCGGACGACAATAGGGTCAGGCACTAATGTCACATGCGTCTCTTCTATATTCTCCTCAGGTTCAGTCTCCTCTGGGTATATAGCATCAAAATCTGCCATTTTTATAATAACACTATCTTAACAACTTATAAATCACTTGTGTTTATCACTCATAACAAAGCACAGTGTTTGCTGTTTGTTAAATTTTCACATTCATTACAAAAAGTAATAAGTGACGTTTTCATAAATACAAAATACAAGTGTTGCTATATTTATAAACAAACGCAAACAAATATTGTTACAAAATTGATATGATTTTATTAAAACAATATTAAATAACTACCTTTTAATTCATATTTTATTATCCTTTTGGGCCTAGATTAAAATTTTGTCTCATTTATAATATTTAGTTATGTACTAAATTTTATTTCAAAAGCATTCGCTAGATGGAGCTGCACATGAAACTACAGGTATAATAATGTAAGGCGCTCAAAAGCTCCGATAGCATATCGGACAATAAAAATAAAATTATGTATGATGTATTTTTCATTATAATTATATATACTAGGGGTTCGCTTACAGCTTCACTTGCAGGTCACCTCTGGCTGGCTTCACAATTATGGTTTGTATTTGATTTTTTTCCTTTTTGGGAATAAGCGTATAAAAATGTTTTTATGATATTACTAATATATTATAATATGTACATATAAACTTATACATGAATTATGTTAAGATGAGACAGTTGTCGCGAAAACTGCAGTAAATTTCGTTTAGTAATTTAAAAAAATAAAGCCTACCCTTAATCACAGTAAAGCGTATTTGCTCTATATTTATATAAAGAAAAGATATGTTTTGCGTGAAATATTTCTAAGGTTTTACTGTTATATTAAAAAAAATCTGATCTAATTCTTATACCATTTTTGTTGGTAGCTTAGTTCATTAATCATAAAATAAAATCATAAAAGTTGTCAATAATACTTTTATTCAGTATTTTTTTTATTTATGTACGTCAGTCGCGGCGCAGGGGCACAAATTGTGACCGTAAAAACGACAGATTGTGGGTTCGAGAGGAAATAATATCTATATTTTATATTTTAATTTTTTCGCTCTGGTGTTGAGGCAAAGCGCGGCGTTGATTTTCGTCAATTTCGCCTACAGAATTTAGCGGAAAATGGGCACTCTGCTCTTTGCGTAACCCCGAAAAAGAAAATAAAATATACAGATTTATAATACGAATGTTTTGAATGTTCTTAGAATAAATACAAAATGTTATTAGTTCTGCTAACCTTATAAGGGCAGGGCATTATTAATAATCTCATATGTGACGTGAGTAACCACACACGCTTGATAACTTGCAGCTGTGACCCACAAAGTTGTCTTAAAGACAATGTTTCTATCATTATGTTAATGATATTATACTTAAGCAAAATAAATGATAGAAAGGCTTTTTTACGTTCCTTTGTCACTTAACCAAATTTAAAATTGTTTTTCCTCAGAATTTTTCGGACTTCGAAATCAGTTCTTAGAATAAAATCATGATAGTTCTGGGGAATAAACTCGCTAATTATTTGTTGGTTATTTAACCTTTCGTACCGTGATTTGTAAATAGCTATAAAAAGACGATGTAATGCTTATTTGCGGAATATTTAAATTGTCTAGAAAATCTTATATATTATTTTTTTTTATCTTAGATATTTTTATTTTTCAGTTTCTAAATCCAATTTATATAATAAACGGTCGGTCGACGACGGTCGACGACGGTCTTGTAGTCTCTATGAACATGAAGAGGAACAGTTAGATACTTTAGTTTCCCGAGGAATTTAACTCACGACCATCATCATCACGTTGATAAATGCGATGTTAATCTTTTGCTTTAAATTAATAGTATGCGTCAAACAAAAAAAAGGCGTCATAATCAGAATTAAAACAATTTTGTCTGGTGAAAGAATCCAAATTATTTATTTTATGTGCATATGTTAAAATAATCCAAGAACTATATTTCAAGTGAACGTACTCTAGAAAAATTGGCTGATGTAATATTTGTGTTGCTTGCTGCAGATAGCAGCTTGTTCTACTAAAGTATATGTGTTCCAATATGTGCATCCACTTCAATTTTAAGAAATTTTAAAAGTATTTTCATATAACTATTATTAAGTATTGAAATATTATACTATGGCGCCTGCGTACATTACGTTGTTATTTTACAGTATTAGGATAAATAGAAAATTATCTTTTCATGTTCACCAAATGAATACAAGATAACAATAGATGTTATTTTTTTAATAAAAATACTATAAACATAAACAATGAAAAAAATGCAGAATTTAATAAGCTTTATGTATCTACATATTTTATTTGTTCGAGCCGTACACGCATGTCCTATTCGCAATTTGCATGTGACCCAGATATTCTAATTTCAGTGTAGTTATATTAAATTTGTGGCTTAATACATTGTTGGATAAGAATATTAATAATTCAAGCGATAAAGGGCCCTTGTAGGTCCATGATTAGACCTTTTTCTAGGCGGGTTACGATATATAAACAGCCGAAGTAACCCTCCACAATCACAGGCACTCAAACTCTCGTCTAAGCATCAGCTCCACGATCCACAATGAAGGTACATATTTCTCAGATATAACATAATATAGCCTAAATTATTATAAAGGAATATTTATTTTAAACTTGTTCAAATGTTATGAAAATACGTGTGTAATATTTTTATCAATCAGTTAATTTCTCCTAAGCCATATATGGAATTTTTTTTTGGTTGTCATTGTTGTACTTAGAAAATAATAAGATAAAAAAATATATTTGCATTGTACGATTCAAGATCTTGAGACGCTTGACAAGCCAAAATTTTCATACCACCTCTCAACAAGCAATGCTTCAAGAATTCGGTGGAAAGTGAGGAATGGAAATGAAAATTGATACCATACCATGTCCTTAATGAGAAAGGAGTCGGGGTGTCTTAAGTCTTAAGATTAGTTTCCCAAGTTGCCTCTGCCTACCGTGTCATGTGCCGGATAAAGGGTAAAGCTAAAAAAATTCAATCTCTCTACTCAGCTACACATATGTTCATAATACGTACTTTTCTGGTTTCTGTTTCACAATGCGTGTAACTAGAGTAAATTTAAATAAGGCTATTTCTGGTTACTACGTACTATTTGGTTACAAAGTGTAAATCAACATTATATCAATAATTTCTTTCAGGTTTTAATTTTAGCTGCCCTTATGTCTTCAAGCGTCTATGCGGGTCTTTTACCCGCGTCACTTGGCTATGCCCGACCCTACGGCTTGGCTGCCCCCCTGGCTGCTCCACTGGCAGCACCACTTGCAATCGCGAGGCCTGCTTTAGCTTCATACGCGGTGGCTCGGCCAGCTTTGGCGCCCTACGCTGTAGCCAAAGTAGCAGCCCCTGTCGAAGACTACGATCCCAACCCACAATATTCGTATGCTTACGACATTCAAGATGCATTAACTGGTTAGTGATTACTATTTTAATATAAAGATATGTAGCTTCTATTAGAGCACATTTAACTTGTTTACTGTCGCTGGGTGAGGTCGAAATGGCCCTCAGCAGCAGTACACTTTATGCCAGAGCAGTGTACAAAATTAATTTACACAACTGTATAACGTATGACAAAGACAAATATAGTTTTCTTTATGATTGTGAAGTCGACTCAATAGAATCAAAAAAATATTTGAGGAATTCACGTGTACAAAATTGTTTTATATAGGTTGAGGTTCATTTCGACCTCAAACAGAATGGTGTGCGGGCGGCGCATTTCATTAGACTTTAGTATCGCAACTATTATCTCTATTAAAGCACACATCAAATTAACATACAGTACATAAAATTAATAAATAGTGCCGCAGCTATTTATTTAGTGATTCGAAATTGGAAAATGATAAAATTCAACAACAAGTTGCCTAATGCTTGTATTATTTTTTATGAAAAGCACTAAAATTCAGAATCTTTGAAATGATTGCAATCAATGTTTAGGTGTTCAATAAAAAAAAAGTTAAATGAAAAAACCACATCTCGTTAGATGTGGTTTTCATTTCTGACATAGTAATATAATGTCAGCAAAATAAGTGTAATGTTAACATCAACATCAATATTATCATATTTAAGATGCTTTCACTCAAATCTAAACCCAGAACCCAGCGCAATATACTCGTAGTTGAATTGAAACCACATAAGTAGGAGAAAAAATAAAATTGGACTCGTGAGCGTGTCAAAAAATATTTACAAATAAATTAAATTACATGTAGATTCTTTTTTAACTTCTATATTTCACTCTATATTACAATGTGAAACCAAATTATTCAAAATAAAATTAATTAACACATATATTAGCTTGCGTGGCGAGAATTAGGGGGGCCTATGTCCAGCAGTGGACGTTGAAAGGCTGATGGATGATATTAGCTTAAGCAGCTGAAGTATTTTTCCTTGTTTTAATAGTAGAATTGGGTTTCACCATTCATTTCTTATTCCCCACAGGTGACTCGAAAAGCCAGCAAGAAAGTCGATCTGGGGATGTAGTCCAAGGTGTTTATTCGCTGGTAGATCCGGATGGTACACGCCGTATTGTAGAATACACTGCTGACCCTCACAATGGTTTCAACGCAGTTGTGCGCAAGGAACCACTGGGTGGCGTTGTGAAGGCAGTTGCCCCACTCGCTGCCATTCATTAAAATGGTGTGATGATTCAAAAGCCTCATTATGAAAAAAAGTTGGCATAAGGCTAAAAAAAACATATTTTTCTAGTTATGCCATTGATTGATGTCGTTTCTAGTGAGGACTTGAATCTGCTCTAACGCTTTTCTCCACAGTGACCTGTATCTTTGTTTGTAATGTAAATTGTTGTTAATGTATGTGTTAAAAATAGGGTAATAAATAAGAGGAATCTATTTAACTTTATTTTATTGGAAACCTACATTATATTTATTTGCGACAAAATTAATTGTATTGCAAATCACAGATGGTACTTTTCTATATTTTGCAATGAAATATCAGTACCAAACACAAAATCTTTGTTCTTCAAAGATTTTTTCATCATTACAACAAGCGAAGTGAGCAAGTAGAATACATAATATTCATATAGTTATTTATTTTTTCATATATCTAAGTATCTAAACATAAATATTTATATATTTAAAAACTTTTGAGACCGTCGTGGCGTACTGACACAAGCGTGCGACGCAACGGTTATGGATTCGATTTCCTATCAGGGAATGAAATATTTAATATTTTTATTTCCTCGTTCTGGTAAGGGGGCAAAGCGTGGCGTTGAGTTCTGTTACTCAACACGAAATGCCACACGCATTCAACGGAAAGTGGGGAACGGAAATGTATTAAAGGGAAACGGTGTGTATTAACACTAGGTTCCCAGGTCCCATCTGCCTACCTTTCTACGTACAGGATACAGCGTCCGGTTAATAAAAAAAACTTAACTTCAATTAAACAAATAACAAAATTGCAAGAACAAACACATATTTTTTAAAGTTCAGGCCATACATATGTATCATAAATATTATGAGCTACAACATAAATATTAGTATAATAATTCGTGCGTTGATGTCTTTTCTATGGCGACAGTATGAACAAAATGAAAAAGTTTATTATTTTACAGAGGTTTATGTGAAACCTTTATAGAAAAAAATATTTAATATTCTTTAAGATTTATTTTATTTCATTGTTTTATAATTAATATTCTAAATATGAATCCAAATCTGGAATCTCATATCATTTATTATAGTGTGGGGGCAACTATATGATAATGGCTATTTTATTACTTGCCGTTTTGACGGGTAACATAATTATTGTTGTTTTTTATGACATCACAACACAAATATTACATATTCTCGGCTTAATATATAATTTATTGTAGCAGGGTATGCAGAGAGAACCGAATGTCTAGACACTCGGTTCCTCCGTTGATATTTATCATAAGAATATAGGAAACTGCAAACTCTGCTAGAATCCTAAAGTGCTTAAAATTAAGCACTTTGGGCATATGTTGGTTTCGAGGCCGCTCAATTGAGGAGCACGTTCTAATTGGTCAATTATATTCTAAGCTTGACCGTGACTAAAGTGAATAATGGACCGCCAACCCTGCTTGTTACATACTCGCGAACTGTTATTTGTTTTAACGATAATATATTTAAATATTGTAATAAAACAATAAGGTTCAATATACTACAATAATTTCCTGTTTTTAGATATTTTTTCGCATATGTCTACATACACGTATCTTATGATTATGGACGATTTAGGGACCCTACATAATAAGATATTTAATAAAATGTTTAAAATTAAATCGGCTCCACGCTGTATCCCGCATACTAGAGTAAGTAGAGAAAACCTTGTGTTAAGACGCTTCGTCCTCCATTTTCCACTGAATTCTGGAGGCATTGCGTGTTGAGTGGCGGACCTTAACGCCGCGCTGTGCCTTGACACCAGAGCGAGGAAAGGAAAATATTTCATTTCCTCGAGTAAAACCAAACAAACCCACAACATACAGCCACATACATATGCCCCTCTGCTACAAAAGGCCTCTTGGAATAAAAGTTACATAAATATTAATTTATATGTGTATTCGTACGTAATAAATGAACATAATATTTCGATATGAATAATTTACATAACATGATTACATGCAAATCGACTGTGAGTCATCCATTCATCTTCGTGTGAACGAGACGATTACATTTTGGTTTAGCAAACAAAAACATAGACCTAGTATAAATGATCGATACTATGCAGTTTAAAATTAAACAAACACACACAACAAATTAAGTTGATATTTATGATTTGAAATTACTATTAATTTACATATTAAATAAGGTTACTGCCTTATAATACTCATTATTTGATTTAAATAGTAATACTAATAAAATATAAGCTTTTTTTGCATTCCAATTCTTTTGTCGACAAAAACGATAATCAATATTTTCTTAATATTGCACTTTCATTCGATGTGGCATTTATTTAATCTAAGCATATCTATTTGTTCACATAACGAGTAAGTTCCTTAAATATTAATAAAATTAGTTTTAATGTAACCCCCCAACCACATCTGTTGATTCATATGACATCTTAATGAATTATTCTAATATCGTAACTTATTAGCTTATAGCAGGATAGGGCAGGAACCTGGTTGCCCACTCTTTCGTTCCTATTATTCCTCCGAATTTTTCGTGGCATTGCATAATGAGTGGCAAAACTTGCTTCGACGAGCTGAGCTGAGCGAAGTTCTCCTCGCGTGAGGATCGAACCCACAGCCGTCGTTTAACAGTCACCCCTGTGCCCCAGCGCCACCGAGGCCTCGACTATATATAGCTGTAACTTATTAGATACAACTATATATAATGCACTTGTCGATTGTGACAACTCAAGCTCTTGCCTGCAATACGGAACATGCACTAGTGAACGCCACGCTTCTATAAATACGACCAATGTCGTGAGCGCTCTCTTTATTACTTCAATTCCTTTAACAAGAACATTAGCGATGTTTCAGGTAATTATTATAATAAGATCATATTTATATTAATATATATTATATTTATATTACGGACAGACGTGGTGTTTTTAGTTGTAAGTTCGATTCCCACTCCAAGAAATGAAATATTTTCTTCCCCCTAATGTTGAGGCAAAAAATGACGTTGAGTTCGGCCACTGAACACGCAATGCCTCCAAAATTTGGCGGAAAGTGGTGAGTGGAATGTCATGACACTAGGTTCCTTTCTGCATACTACATGCGGGTTATTGTGTAAAGCTGAAGAAAAAAAAATGAAATATTATATATGNGTGATGCCAAAAGTGTACACGAGATTCGACAAGGAGATAACGTCAAGGGCTCCTACTCTGTCATCCATCCAGATGGTATCAAACGAATTGTGGACTACGTCGCCGGGAAACACGGGTTCAAAGCCACAGTCCGTAAAGAACCAATTAACTTAAAGCAATTTAAGCAAGACAACTACAATCCTTTGATTTCTCGTAATCTCGGGGGAAATCGATATGTTTATCCAGTTCCTCATATAAAGAAAGTCCAGGTGCCAATTTTTTCAACAAATAATTTCATTCAAAGTGGCGAACCTAATTATTTTACTCCCGGTAACGATACGTCATCTGACAGTTTAACTTTTAAAGATGGCGAATATTTTATGCCTAATTATATGCACAATTAAGATTCCATATTTATTGAATTGACAATATTTTCGTTTAATTAAATATAAACAAAATGTATGTTTAAATATTATACAATATAAATTATTTAAAAATGGAAACGATAATTATTTTTATTATGTAAGCACATTTTTATCTTTTTTTAGTCTATTTGTGAAGTGATATTAATAATTATAATGATACAATTTAAATATTTACATTTTCAAATACTACTGGTAGAGTTTTAAAATCAACAATAAGGAATATTTCATGTTATTATTCCTTACATTTCTTTATTGAACAAACCAGTTTGTAACTTATATTAACTTTGAAGTCTATTTAAGCTTTCAAATAATAGAACTTGTCCTTTCAAATTACCTTTCATTTATATTTGTTGTTGTTAGCAAAATTAATTTTGTAAGCTTTTGTAGCGATGTAATTTAACATGTAACAAATAAAATTTAAAAATTGACAAAAAATATCGTTATTTATATTTTTATTTAACCTGCAAAATATTATGACATACTATATAACTATAAATAATATATGTATCTAAATACAAAATTAACAACAATAATTCACATGCAAAAAAGTGCACTAAATTTCAAAAATAAAGATACACATGTAAAGCTTTGTAGTAAGTGGTAGAGTCAAGGTTAAGAAATGTAGGTCACACAGTAACAGGCGAAGCCGGTCTTTTTAAATCCCGAGAAGTCGATAATGGATATTTAATTTCTAACAATATATATACTTACATAATTATAATTAAAAATGCTTATGACGCAGTGGCGCAGTGATTGTGAAAGCCGTGGTAGTCAATTCGATCCTCACCCAGAGCAATTATATTTAAAGAATTTTCTTTTCCTTCCTTTGGTAGATAAAAGATGGCGCTTAGTTATGTGCTACCTTGCATAAACGAATAAATTTCAAAATTAAAACAGTAAATTAAAGCATAATAATTCTTATGGAAACTCAAAAGGAAGACGCATTGCAGGGATGGCATTGAAATTAAAAATGCGAATTTGATAAAAACGTAAAAAATATTATTTTGTTTTATACATTGAATAAATAATAAATTAAATATTTTTACAATTTTATTTTCCTATTATTAACAATGTCTTATCATCCGAAATATATAAAAGACCGACAAATTTTTACATTGCATTTTTACACATTAAGAAAAAAAAAAAAAATTAACTGCTAGTTACTGCACAGGATTCTTTTAAAATTAAGTGAGTAAACTTTTTTTAGTATGAGGCCAGTCATGGCGCAGGGGCACAAGCATGTAACTTCAAGCGCAACAGGTTGTCGATTCGATTTCCATCAAGGAAATGAGAAAAATAATATTTTCATTTTCTAATGTAACACTAAGTGTTAAGACTCACATTGCCTATCTTCCTATATGCAGGATACGGCGTGAAGCAGAAACAAAGTTTGTTTAATTTTTTATATTTTTATTATTATGAAGATATTTAAAGCGGGGCAACAGGGCAGAGCTCGAACCAGTAGCCGCAGCCGCATCGTTTCGGCACGCCCATATGCAACCACATGTACTCTATGTGGTTTGTCTCTGGGAAACACACACACCCCACTAGGCGCTTGCAGAACGCGCTGGGTATCAGGTTAGGCCTTTCACAAGTGCCTGGACCTTTAGGAAATAAGATATAAATATTTGTACTCTGTTTTACATATCGATATCTTAACTATTAATTAAATTAAACTTAGGAAATCGATTTTATTGAAAATTAATTATTAGCTGAATTTAATTCAGCCTTGTCATTATATTTTGAAATTTTTAAAAAGCTTAACTATAAAACCAATCAAATTTGATATGACATTTGTGTGAAGACACACTCCGGTCCCATTAAAAAACTTCTGGTGCCCACTTCCCGCTGAATTTTCGGGTCATTGGCGGAGTTCAGTGGCGGACGTTAGAGCAGCACCGTTCTTCGTTACCAGAGCGAGAAAATGAAAATATTAAATATTTAATTTCCCCAAGTGAGAATTGAACCCACGACGGTCGCGTTTACAGTCACAAGTTTGTGCCAGTGCATGATGACCTCAAAGTCACATATTTATATGTATAATGTAATGTTCTAATTCAAACATAATTTATAAATAATAATTATTTCATATTATATTTTTTTAAGGTCGTCGGTCCACCTGGTTGGAGGGCGGCCTAGCAGACCCGCGTACTTCGTATCGCCATACAGTCGATTCTTTTTTTTTAATATGTATTCTGCTATTCGGGAGACCGGGTCAGCTAGTAAGATTAAATAATAAAGAAAGTTGATAAGTCAACAATTACATAATGTCAAAAAAAAATTAAATAACTTTAAATTCTTGTAATATTCATTAAAAACGACAATAAAAATAACAATTTCCGACAGCGGGAAACCGCTGGACTCAAAGGACGCAGGACCGGACGGAGTGGCGAGCATTAGGGGAGGCCTATGTCCAGCAGTGGACCTTAAAAGGCTGACTGATGGATGGATGGATGGATGGATATTTTTTTAACATTTTACTTTATAAACATCTTACCATTACAATTTAAACTACCTTTTTTAATACTCATCATGCGAAACGGATCGCAGTCACCAGCGAGGTGAGCGAGCATCTCCCGTTTCTCGATTCCTGTCAAATGGTCAAGAATGTCGTGGAAGGCTGCATATACTCTGGTGCCTATGCGACTTAACGGTTTTATGGACTTCAATGACCACATATGTATCACAATAGGCTGCAAAAGAATTAAGCCTAATTAATATAAAATTCTGTTAAATTATCTATAAATATAAAAAAAATACATACTTTCTTTTTATTTTAGTATTTCGATATATGTTTAGACGAATATTTTGCTAAATTATTTACAACAGCGATGATAAATATTTGTTTGACAGTAAAAAGTCATAGCCATATTAGATATGTGTTTTTTTATTTAAATGAAAAAGTCTTTTTGTGAAATATTAAACTCCTTTAATTTGCATGTTTAATTTAATTATTATTATAATTATCATTAAAACTAAATACTTAATTATTACTTGTAATTATAATATATATCTGCAATATATAGAACAATTGAGATGATGTTAGTTGCCACGGTTAACATTCTCTCTGTGGGTTCTCTGTGATGTTTTGTTATTTAAATATACCTAATATAATTACGTCTACATGTATATTTAGTATCAGGGAAACATTTTTGGGATTAGGGTTCCATTAATCATGTATATTAAATATTAATTCGTTTAAATCAAAATCGAAAATCAAAGATCTCATTAATATTAAATAGTGTCAATTGAGGACACATTGACTAAAGACCTCTGGTTTCCATTGAAATGCAAGTGATCTTTATGCCAGATATCAATCATAGTCTATTCTTGATGGTCTGTAATACGAATAAATTGTATGAACTGCACTTTCGGCAAACAATAACCGGGCGACATTCATATTGAAAGTAACAGTATTATATTTCATGTGTGAGCGTAAAGGTATATTGCAACGCCTGAGGCGGACAGAAGGCGTATAAAAAGTCCGTCAGATTTCATTATGGCACATTCGAATTGAGGTCTCCTCATAGTGAAGTCAAATTTTATCCCTTGAAAATGGCTTTTAAGGTATAATGCTTTTAATTTAATATTTAAAATTATTTGATTAGTGAAATTTATCTACATATAAATATATATTTTAATTTTTATAATTAATGTTCACAGCTTGTCATTTTTGTGTGCGCTGTAGCCGCAGCCCACGCCGGCTTGGTCGCTCCCATCTCTTACGCGGCGCATCCTGCGCCGGTCGCATACGCCGCTGCCCCAGTGGTCCATGCAGCTCCAGTAGCATCATACGTCCACTCCGCCCCCGTCGCCTACGCCGCTCCCGTTGCCAAATTCGCCGCCGTGGCTCCTGTAGCCAAGGTAGCCGTTGAGGAGTACGACCCACATCCTCAGTACAGCTTCGCTTATGACGTACAAGATGGTCTCACTGGTGACTCCAAGAGCCAGCACGAGTCTCGTGATGGTGACGTCGTCCACGGTTCCTACTCCGTTGTCGACCCTGACGGCATTAAGCGTACTGTCGAATACACTGCTGACCCACACAACGGTTTTAATGCTGTTGTACATAAAGAACCAGTAGCAATTAAGGCTGTAGCTCCCGTTGCTAAAGTAGCTGCTCCTCTAGCATACGCTGCTGCTCCAGTAGTCCACGCTGGCCCCGTGGTACACCATGCCCCATTAGTGCACGCTGCTCCCCTAAGCTACTCGGCGCCCTTATACCACCACTGAAATGATAATTCAAGTATAAACTAGTCATCGAAAAGCAGAAACAGTTAATAATTTATTGTAGATATACGATTCAAATAAATGTATAAAATTGATTTTAACTATTTTATTTGCCTATCGCCTATATATAATTTATTTACTGAAGATATTCTTATATTAATGTAGGTGGTGTTGTTATTATGAAGTGAATCAATCAAAATATAGTTGTTTTAGTAATATCAAGCAATAACGAAGACCAAAAAATGTTATGTTGTAGAAAAAAAAATCTCACGCAATGCCTCTACATTTCGGCAGAAAGAGGGAAACGGAGTGTTTTAATATTAGGTTCCCTCTGCCTACTCTGCTGTGTGCGGGATACAGAGTGAAGCTGATTTGATTTGATTTGCTGAAAACCGCTTAAGAACATCCAAAGATGCTTTTGGTGGAGATGATAACCTTCACAACATACACTGTCATAGGCAATATAGAAATTATTACAATGCTAAAATTTAACTTATAATAATCAATAATTTATAATATCTTTCATTAAAGAAGATATTACCTGTTCTCATATACCCGAAGCTTTTGCACAGGAAGCAGAACCAAGCCAGGTTCATAAACATCCTGAAATGAAAAAAATCCTACGTCTAAACTGTTGAGGTAACTTGATTAATTACTTTATGTATGGGCTTGAAATATTTTACCTACAGGGTGTCCCAGGAGTCAACGATAAAACGAAACCAGGTGATAGACCAAGTCATGACAGTTATGAGAAAAATATAAAAAAAAATCTTTGTCATGTATTTTTCATATTATATTGATTTNTAACGAAGACCAAAAAATGTTATGTTGTAGAAAAAAAATTCTCACGCAATGCCTCTACATTTCGGCAGAAAGAGGGGAACGGAGTGTTTTAATATTAGGTTCCTTCTGCCTACTCTGCTGTGTGCGGGATACGGAGTGAAGCTGATTTTTATTGGATTTGCTGAAAACCGCTTAAGAACATCCAAAGATGCTTTTGGTGGAGATGATAACCTTCACAGCATACACTGTCATAGGCAATATAGAAATTATTACAATGCTAAAATTTAACTTACTATATACACTTATAATAATCAATAATTTATAATATTTTTCATTAAAGAAGATATTACCTGTTCTCATACACCCGAAGCTTTTGCACAGGAAGCAGAACCAAGATAGGTTCATAAACATCCTGAAATGAAAAAAGTCCTACGTCTAAACTATTGAGGTATCTTGATTAATTTCTTTATATATGGGCTTGAAATATTTTACCCTATATGCTGTTCCCGTAAAAGGAGCGCTGACGCTTCCATCCTGTATAAGTAAATACCGCAATTTCGATTGATTTTATTGTTTTGTATACACCTATCCCTCGATTTACACGGTAGATACGTTCCTGAGAAAACCGTGTAAATCGAAAATTAAAAATCTTCAAGTGAAAACCGTGTAAGTCGAAAAGCTTGCAGAGAATGCATAATTTTGCTATTTAACAGTTGTGACTCTTTTCAATATTTTTAGGTGTACACAGAAATAAAAATCACTCGAAGTTATTTGTGCCGATTCGATGTTTAAAGCAGAAATATTGACATTATGAGAGATGGTAATTAAATCGGTTATTAACAATTGCTTCCAAATTTTTGTAAGATCCTTGTAAACTTCTTCATATTGAGCCAAGCAGCGATTTATGACACGATGTGTAGACAGCGCACGTGTTCAATCACAGTAGCGTTTAGTAGAGTGCGATAAAAACAAAAAAAAACTTATTTGGAAAACCGTGTAAAAGCGAAAACGTGTAAAAAAAGTACCGTGTAAATCGGGGGATAGGTGTATTTTTTGCTATCTATCCTATTTGTTATTAAAATGATCTTAATTCCACACATAATTGCGATTGGGGACGGAGTGTCTTAACACTAGGTTACCTCTACCTATCCTGCTATGTGCAGCGTAAAAGAATTATAGAAATTTCTTAATTTTACTTTCATTTTGGACATATTGTATGATATAACCTTCATATTTTTTATTAATACCATATTTAGCGTCATAATATTAAGTAATCAAAAGTACGCCTCAAGGCATTTTACCATAAAGTAGGCAAGTTTCGGTGGATATATAGATTAAATTTATTTTATACTTTCAAACAACATTTAGAGTTGTTTTATTTGCTGAATATCTATTTTCACACTATATATATTATATATACATATACTTATCTATATATATAAAATCGAAAGGTCACTCACTCATCACGAAATCTCAGAAACTACATGTGCTAGAAATCTCAAATTTTGTATAGGAGTTAGTTATAGGACTTAGGTGCTCGCTAAGACGGGAACTTGCAATATTCGACTTCTAAGGGGTTGTTTTTGGGGTCGAAAGTTTGTATGAAACTTCGTTACTACAAATGCTAGGAGTCTCAAATTTTGCATAGACGTCACTAGGACGTAGTCATGGAGACAGAAATTAATAATAACATATTTCACGCGGGTGAAACCGCGAGCGGGCCGCTAGTATACTATAAAAAATTCATAAAAATCCGTAATCAAATCTTAAACAGTAGTATTTGCGTGAAAGTGCAACAAATATACATCCTCACAAACTTTCACGTTTATTATAGTAGGATCCTTCAGAAATAGAGAGCAATTACGTTAATTGTATTCTTATGCATTTGTATCTTTTTGTGAAATGAGGGAATTAAAGAGAATATATTATACTTAATTCCTAATGCGGTGGATGATAAATAATATGCATATATTTTGAAATAAATATGTTTATTTTAAAATTAATAATGAACTCAATGGTGGTAGATAGGGGCAGAGTAGGCGAGTGGCGCATGGACTAATGGGGCAGAGTGCACAATTGGGGCAGCTGCGTATGCCAAGGGCGCGGAGTGGACTACGGGGGCGGCGTGGACGACTGGGGCAGCGTAGGAGACGGCGGCGACCTTAGCGACGGGAGCGGCGTAAGCTACGGGTGCTACCACTTTAGCAACAACCTTTACACCGGCTTCTTTGCGTACAACCGCGTTGAATCCATTGTGGGGATCGGCAGAGTAGTCGACGATGCGCTTGGAACCATCAGGTTCAACAAGATAGTAGGAGCCCTGTACTACATCTCCGTCGCGGGACTCGTGCTGGCTCTTGGAGTCTCCGCTGACGGAGTCCTGAACGTCGTAAGCGAAGCTGTATTTGGGGTGGGCGTCGTATTCCTCAATTTTGGCCACTGGAGCGGCGTAGGCGAGCTTGGCGACAGGCGCTGCGTACGCCACGGGGGCGGCGTGGTATGCCGGGGCTGAGTAGACCACGGGAGCCGGAACGAGACCGGCGCTGGCGGCCGCCACGAAACATGCGAGTACTACGAACTGTTGAGAGATATAATATCATATTAATAATTATACAATTATAGCGGCTGTCTGATAAAATTTAAATAATAAGCAGCAAAAATTTTGCGTTACTCTATATAACTTTTACACATTTTCATATAAGACATAAATAAAATCAGTTTCACGTTGTATCCCGCACACAGCAGGGAAGGCAGAGGGAACCTATTGTTAAAACCCTCTATTCCCAACTTCCTGCCGAATTTTTCGAGGCATTACGTGTTGAGTGGCAGAATTCAACGCCGAGCTTTGTCTCACTACCAAAACGAAGAAATGAAAATAGAAAATTAAATAAATATTTCATTTCCTCGAGTGGAGATCGAACCCACAACCGGTCACGTTTACAGTCACACACTTGAGTCCTGTGCCATGACTGGCCTCAAGACATGATGAAAAAAGCACTTAAAAGTAACTAATATTATTTTGCACACCTTGAAAGCCATTATGCCTGATTGAGATCACTTGATATAATGATACAAGTTTACTTTCAGCCTGTGGTTTTATACTACTTAGTAGATGCCTTAGGCGAAGCGGCGGACCA
>JAKRZM010000550.1:541521-559627 GCA_036379175.1 Heliconius cydno galanthus
ATTATTTTTCGAGTTGCTCTCAACGAGTCCTTTCATTTGATACCCATATTGTAGAAGTACATTAAAAATAACTATTCTGCTATCTTGCATGGTCCGCCATATTAGATTTAGAATGACGTCACATATTTTATCGTGCATTGTCATCCAAAATAAACGCGTATACAAAATTTCAGCTCAATCGGTTGACGATATCTACTTCAAAATTGAGCTCCAAGATTTCACCCGAACCCACATACATACATTGCAAGTTAAATAAAAGCTTTTAAAAACTGGACAAGCGCGAGTCGGTCCCGCACACCAAAGGTTCCGTACAAAAAATGGAAGTCTCGAGCCTTTTCTGAAATTCAAGCTTAGCTTAGCCAGAGCCCTTTCAACTGGTACTTCACTTGGACTAGCGGCTTCAATACTAAATTTTGTCCCCCTTTTAAGGCTATTATTTTTTAAGATTTAACTACAAGTGTAAAGTTTTCAATTTTTTTCCTGAACTGGTACCTATAAATACTAGCAGTCAGCTTTACGCTGTATCTCGCACACAGCAGGGTAGGCAGAGGCTACCTAGTGTTAAGACACTCCGTTCCCCACTTTCCGCCGAATTTTGGAGGCATTGCGTGTTGAGTGGCAGAACTCAACACCGCGCTTTGCCTCGACACCAGAGCGAAGAAATGGAAATATAAACGTAAATAAATATTTCACTTCCTTGAGTGGGGATCGAACCCACAACCGTCACGTTACAGCTAAAACTTTTCTAACTTTCTTAGTAAAAAGAAACAGATCAAAATAACCGTCATATCCTAATCAAAGGTGCTTCAGTCTGTCATAGTCTGGACGATTTTATTCGATCGATAAGGATAAAATAAAAAAGAAATCACAAATATGGTAATAAATATTTTATTAATCTATAGAACAATGTGTACTTTTCCTTAATGGTGGTAGAATGAGGAGTAGGCAACCGGCGCGTGCACTAAAGGAGCAGAGTGAACGACGGGGGCAGCTGCGTAAGCTACTGGGGCAGCGTGGACGGCGGCGTGGACGACAGGGGCGGCATAGGCCAGAGGTGCAGCCACCTTGGCGACAACGGGGGCGACCACCTTAACACCAACCTCCTTGCGCACGACCGCATTGAAGCCATTGTGAGGATCAGCAGAGTAGTCGACGATGCGCTTGGAACCGTCAGGTTCGACAACTGAGTAGGAGCCTTGTACTACATCTCCGTCACGGGATTCTTGCTGGCTCTTGGAGTCTCCACTGACGGAGTCCTGGACGTCGTAGGCAAAGCTGTATTTGGGATGGGCGTCGTATTCCTCAATTTTGGCGATAGGAGCTGCAGCATATGCCAGGGGAGCGCCGTGGTAACCCGCAGCGGAGTACACGACGGGTGAAACGGGGACCAGACCGGCGCTGGCAGCAGCCACGAAGCAAGCGAGCACGACGAACTGTTGACAAATTAATTAATAGGAGTTAATTTCATATTTTATTTAAAATTTTGTAGAAACTTAGGATTATTTCCTTTTCTGCATATTTTTTTAAATAAAGCTACATAAATACCATTATTAAATTTCTGTTATATATTAACATATTAGAATTTATTATAAAAACTTTATGAATATTAGATACCTTGAAAGCCATTTCGTCCAATTGAAATGTATTGATTAAATGATATAGCTGAACGGGTGTGTGCAGATTTTATACACAGAAATAACGCCGGAGGCGTGCTCTAATTAACACGTTATCATTCCTAACTTTAAATATATTTTATTCTAATAATAATTCTGAAAGAAAGCTGATTATTTTTTTATATTGCAAATATGTATGTACTTATATTTTTTATAAATATTGTAAAGTTCAAAGAAAAAATATTTGTCTGGAATGGCCATCAATAGAATTAGATATAAAAACTAATCTGTAACTATTGAAACTTATTTATTTTGTTCATATTTGTGCTTCCATTCCTCTCTAATTTACTTTATATTGTACGAGAGTTGCGAAAATAAAATTTGATATGACTCTATTGAAGTTACCATTGAAGAATTACGAGAATATGTACTAAAATATACTTTAAATGTCGCAAGATTTTTGTTTGTTACATATTTTGGACATGCTTACATTAAAATAAAACAAAAATTGACATCTCATAAATATACTTACACAAAAACACTAACTTACGACAGTTTGGAATTATTATAATTGTTTTAAATTCTATTTACTATGTAGTTCTGAAAAACAAGATACCTGAAAATTGTTTTTTATATCGATATTAAAACTTTATATCCGTTACAGTCAAAAAAATAAAACGACCATGTTTCCAATATATTTATTTATTTATGTTTAATTTAATGACACATAAATAAAAAAAAATACAGTTAATATAACACCCCCACACCACCCACCACCACAACTATGAACCCATTAATAATTTATGTCAATACATCCTGGAAAGAAACAGAAATTATGTTCAAATTTCATAACATTTGGCCTAAAGTCAAGAACACTGAATTTTCCGCCATTGACAAATTGCCGCTCATTTTCAATTGCGCGCACATCCATAGTGATGCGTCGACATAATACTAAACGCGAACTTGGCCCGGTGTCACAACCCGCCTCGCTATATATACCTCGGTTAACTCTTCTGGAGCATAGTCACTCTTGGCTTCATCATCAACTCATCAAACAACAATGGCCTTTAAGGTAAAATATAATCTCAACAATTATTACTTTTTTTGACTTTACAATCGATATCGTTAAGGATTTTTTATTAAAATTTAAAAAAAAATGATATTTTTATTGGATAATAAATTTGACAACTTATATTATTATTATAAATAGAATAATTTATTTATATAAAGATCTATAATATCATATTTACAAAATTTTGAAAATGCTTCTTCATAAACAACTTTTAATATAATGCTTTTAATACATAAATTAAATCAGTACTACAGTTAAACTAATTATGATGCAGGAGACGACATACGTCCGTCCTTGACAACTATTTACACGCCTTCTTAGTAATTTCCCCGTGCTCGTTTTACGCAATCGCTCTAGTGTCATCCTCATGAAACTGTGTCACTATTTCAAGTACGGTGCCTATGACAAGCGAGTTACCATTATTTGTTCTTATTGCCATCTCTGAAGTCATATATATTTTTTAAATTATTTATTATATATTTCAGATCGTGATCTTCTCCTGCCTCGTGGCTTTGGCCCGCGCTAGTGCATCTGTCGCAGTAGCCGCACCACTTGCAGCGGCCCCTGTTGTCGCAGCACCAGCAGTTGCAGCCAGACTCGAAGAATTCGACCCTCTTCCGCAGTACAGATTTGGATACAACGTTGCCGATGCACTCACTGGCGATTACAAGAGTCAACAAGAACAACGTGATGGTGACTTAGTACAAGGATCCTATTCGCTGGTGGACCCTGATGGCACACGCCGCGTTGTTGATTATTCCGCTGACTCCGTTAACGGATTCAATGCGGTCGTGCGCAAAGAACCTTTAATAGCCGCTGCTCCAGCCGTCGTTGCCGAGCCTGCTGTGGTACCAGCTCGTATTGCTGCTGCTCCAGTAGCTGCAGCCCCTCTTGCTGCAGCCCCCGTCTTTGCCGCCCCAGTAGCCAAATACACAGCTGCATACTCTGCCCCATTGGCTTACCCAGCATACAGTGCCCCAGTAGCAAAAGTAGCGGCATACAGCGCACCATTCGCTTACTCTGCCCCTGTTGCCAGATATGCTGCATACTCTTCACCTTTGATAGCTGGCAGATACGCAGCAGCTCCAGTGGTAGCTGTCTAAGTATTTGCTGTAAATAATTTTGACTGATTTCTCTCTTAATTTGGCCAATAAATTTTATATTTGTGACAAATTTACTGTGTTTGATTTAACATTATAATGAAACTGCCAATTATATACAACTCAAAATAAAATAATCTTTTATGTCCATAATTTAACACTGGTATATAATCTGTATCAAAATGTCAAGTGTTAGAATAGAATTTCATGAAAATTATACTTTTTGACATATATTCTTAGCAATAACTAAATAAATATTTACGATGGAGGAAAAACCAATGTATGGTGCTTTAACCGTGTATCGCGAAAGAGGAGCATATTTGCGACGTCTCGAACAATTCGAAAAAGCCAAAGCTTCTTATGATGAGGCTTTCAGAAATACACAAGATGATGTACGTACACTCACTGGCCGAAGTCAAGTTTGTGCAGATGCAGTTCAACCGATTCAAGCATACTCTGATGCAGAACTTGCTCTTATATTAGAACCTGGTAATATGAACGCCCGAAACATGCAAGCTCGTGCTATGTACACCATGTCCGATTTTGAAAAATCCGTTGTAATGAATTATAGGGGAGCTAGACATCGACATCAGCCTCCTTACTTTGTGGAAGGCGTAAATCAAGGAATCGAAACAATCCAAGACTGTATTGGAGTTAATGCAGGTAATGTTATGGTAGAATTTCTACCTTTAATAAAACGTAATGAAAAAGATCGAGTTGATGAGGATGAACCACAAAAACAACAGCATGTATCTAGAATACCGAAACCGATGAAAAAACGAAAGCTCACGCAAATGGAAGCTCGTAAGCATCTTACTTTAGCGCGTGTGTTAGCTATGAAATATTTAGGGCCCATGGCATATGATAAGTTTTTCTTACAGGAGCTTAAGGAAGATCAACGACTTAAGTCTGCCAATGCAAGGGGAAGTATAGAATTGAAATCTTATGTTAAAGAAGTATTAAGATCTCTTACTGAGAGGCAAGATATGTTGCGGGCACAAAGACCATATTATACAGTAAAACTTGCTGAAAAAGCGGAGTCGAAACATCAAAATAAATATAAAGAAAATGTTTTAATAAAAGAACGTGAAATCGGTGCACGGACAGCTGAAAGGCTTTTGAAACAAATAGAAAAAAGCTTACGAGCAAGTCGTGTTATGGATTTAATAGCACAAGCAGAGCGAATGCAACAATTTTTGGATGGTAAAACACCGAGAACATTACCAGATAAAGAAGTATACACAGATCGCTTATATCGCGCCGTCGGAGAGGCATATCTGTTACAACATCGTCTGTCATATACTCTAAGTGAGCGTGGAAACCGACGCCGTATTGCTTTCTTGATGGGCTTGCCTGTCGGCAGACCTACATCCTTTGATTCTGTGATGGCTAACTATCCTTACAAATTCATTGATATAAAACAAGCAACTGCAAAAGTTATTGCTGTATTAGAAATGTGTGAAAATTCAACAATGAAATGTTGGCTAATGTATGAGATTTCTCGTCTATTGTGCACGCAGAAAAATTACGCACTTGCTAAGTATTATGCTAAACGATGTCAACGGGAAGCACAAGAAATAAGCAATGTTACGTGGTGGTTAAATGGGTGCTTCGTCCTTATGAGTGGTGACATGCAACAAGGCAATTCTAACGAAGTTCGTGTTCAAGTTGAAGAAGCTTATGAATATTCAAAGAAATTACAAGATCCAGAACGTGTCCAAGCGTTCTTAAGTAAATGTGCAGAAATGGCGACAGAAACAGTGACTGCAGACGAAAGGAAAGCTATAGTACAGCGAGAAAAACAAATTTTAGCTGTTATGGATGAAAGCCAGCGCATTGAAACGCAAGTATTGTTCAAGAGGATGTCCATCGTGCCGCCTGGAAGGCGTTTTTCAGTTTTGCCTCGTAAAGCTGAAGCAGGCGAGAAACCAGCAGAACGTAAGCGCCGACTTCAAAGAGGGTTATCAGTTATTCCTGGTCCAGAAAGGGCTCTGCCACCCCCACCCAAGTCTGACACTCTTGGATTCCAAGTTTTTGACATTTAATTTTGTTTTCATAATGTAAATTCTTTTATATTTTTTATGAGGTTTACAAAAATTGTATTCAAAACAGATTTGTTTACAATAAAAGCTACGCTTCATTTCTTTTTTATTTTCTTTAATATTATTTATTTTATGTACATCTTGAGGTTATCTTTGAAACATTTGTCAGGTTCAGGATCGCGCTACGCCCTGTATTTATATAAATATTTCTATAAATACAATTTGAACTCACGGCCGTCGCCTTCGGCAGACACGTTGCATATATTGCCGTATTTATTTTTTATGTCTAATTATTCTTGAAAGTTATAGTGTTCTCTTTAACCAAAAAGATTCATATTTCAAGTGAAATAATATATTTATGGTTATATTAATTCTGCTTGACATGGGATTTTCCGTTATTCTACACGGACAGAAAAAAAGTTAAAAAAGGCATGTTATTTTTTATCGTCAAATTGTGGAAGTTAGACATACAAGGTAAGTTGTGGACAAAAATTCACAAAGAAAATCTATATGAAATCATTCATTTAATAACATAAATAACAATTATAAAAAGCCTTATTTTTTAATAGGTATATACAGCAACACAACAAAATTGTAGTAATTAATCTACACGTAGTATGGTAATCTTGGCGCTAAGATGGGTGCAGGTGCTGGTGCAAAGATGGGTGCCCTAGCAACGACTGGGGCCACAGGAGCTACGACGGGAGCCGGAGCGATGACCTTAGCAGGAGCAGCTAATACAAGGGGTTCGCGACGGACAACAGCGTTGAATCCGTTAAGAGGGTCAGCGGAATAGTCCACAATCCTTCTGGTACCGTCAGGGTCTACAACGCTGTAGGACCCTGTGACGATATCACCATTCCTGTGTTCCTGGTGACCCTTATAATCACCGGTTAAGGCATCTTGAACGTCGTAGCCATAGGAGTACTGAGGGAGAGGATCAACGCGGGCAACTGGTACTGGTGCTACGATGCTAGCGGAGGCTACGCCTACCATGCAGATGAATACTACAATCTGAAAGAAAATATAGGTATTGTTTTATAAATATACCTATATACATGTCTGTAACATAGGTTATTTAATTATATGTTCAAATTTAATAACAGAACTTTGAGTATTCGGTATATAATTGTTTCAATAGAGTTTTAAATAATTTCTCTTAATATTATTCTAAAATTGTATTTATGTATGTTTATATTATTAGTATGTATATTTTGTTCTTATTAATTTATTTAATAGGTTTAGTAGAATTATATTTATATATTAAAACATTTTAAATTTGCACTAGCCCGTATCTCTTAATTTCTTTTTTCAAAGGTTGTCTGTTAGAGATTGCTATCAGCAATAAGACCGCCTTTGCACGCTCTGGATTTATCTTAAGATTGACCTTTATTGTCCTCTGTATCAGCTTTGTGTGCAATAAAGTTTTTCTATCTATCTATCTATCTATCTATCTATCTATCTATCTAAAATATCAATATATAATATGGATGAGCACTAAATGTCGTCCGTACTATCGATCACAATGCTACCAGTAATGTAATGAGCCATAAGCTATCGGTTGCGCAACGCGAGAACACGAATTGATATGCACGGATTGTACACCGTACTGAATACATGCGCTCGTTGCGACATGTTCCCGTTCAAAAGAAAGGGTAACTTTTCGTAATTTTATACATCGGGAATATTAATAGCTCTATTTACAGGAAGTAATAGATAATTGTTTTCTTTGATATATATTATTTTAGATATGGTGTGTGAATTTTAATTGAATGTCACTTTCCAATTCGTAAAAGTAGTGTAAAGACTTTAATAGTTTGCTTCTTACAGACATTAAGATTTATTGTCGTTTAAAAACTAATGCGATATTTTTTTACAATTTCATAATATTATTCATGTCCTGTCTCGACTTGCTCCACAAATGGTCCCAAAGCAATTACATGTATGAAATTTATACTAAAATGTAATAAATCTTTGTTAATAAGCTTTGCACAACTCTTTTATATACAATAGTAAACATTTAAAACAAAATGAATGTGTAGGACGCCTATTCAAATTAAATTTAAAACAAAGAAGTACATGCTATAAATAATAATTAAACAGATCGTTATAAATTAAAAGTATTTAGTAATAATATTTGGAGAGGAGAGTAGAGTGTCGCAATTCGTCCAGAAACGGTTCATTGGTCAATTGAACCTGACCGTAAGATACTGTACGAGATCAAAGGCGGCTATTCTTGGTTGAGGTCATTATCTTGGACCAGTTAATATTTAACTTAAAACGCTATCTATGGCTAAGTTTTAAAAAGATTAAAAATATTTTATAACAAAAAAAATAGAATTTAAAAGATAATCTAAAAATAATTATAGTCAATTATAGGGTTTTCTACAATGAAAGTATTTTTTTTTCAATACTTTACAAATTATATGGTAAATTATATAAATAAATTTTATATATAAACTATTGAAAATCATGTAAAAATAACTATATTGATATTATTATTATAATTAATTATTAAATAAAAATATATAAGAATAATAAATTTCTCACCTTGCTGTTCATGGTTGGTTGTTTAGGGGTGTGCAGCGTACAAATCGAACTGTGCCTACCCTGGGACCTCACCACGTTATATATACAGTGCTGCGTAACCTGGGACGTGAGCACAATACAGGTGGACTCATTGAAGAAAGTTACACCTGCAACACGCTGTTACGCTTTATAATATACTTTCTTCATATAGAGCACGCATGGCTTGAATATATGTATGTATGTCTACTGAATCAGCTGATTGCCGAAAATACGATTCATTTGTTGGAATACTAATTGCTTTAAGTATAGTTTTTAGTTTACAAGAGTAATTATTCGTTCAAATAAAATTTAATTAAACTAAATTGTAAAAAATAAAAAAGTGTCAAGTGCGAGTCGAAATCGTCCTGAAAAAAACGTATTTCTAAATTTACTTACAAAAATGATATGGCTATTTCTATTACAAAAAAAGCGATTTTCGACACTATAAGAGGAATCAAACAGGAATAGGATACTTCCGGTTGACCTAGAGTTACCTACTAGTTCAGAAAAAAATATGAAAACTATTCATTTGTGGTTAAGTCCTAAAAATAAAGAGGGCAAAATTTGATATTAAAGCCGCTAGTTCAAGTGACGTCGATGTGCATGTTCTAATACGGCACCACAGAAATAAGTTTATGCACTTTTTCCCGACTGCTAAGGAAGGGTTATATATGCAGAAATTAGTACGGAACCCTAGGTTGACTGGTTTTTTCCTATAATAAACGTCATCTAAATGTCATCAAGAAGTATAATAGTGCATATCAGCGTTGCTAGATTTTCTCCGCGAAATGCGGGATTTTAAGTATTTTAAGTAAAAAAGTGTCTCTTTCTCCTTTTTCGCTTTCAATAGTGATAGATATCCCTATAAAATGTTTTTTTTTATAAGAAATTTCTATTTTATTTCACTATCAAACGATATTGTTTTGGTTTACCATATGTAAGGCAGTCTTCAGAATAACTAACTATACCTATGTTACTTACGAATATATTTATTAACATTTCTATGAAATTATTGGAATTATCAAATAATAAAAACAAGATTTCTCACAATACGTGAAAAAATCTGTGAAACGAGGGGCTATAGCTGGGCTAAAAATCGAGACGTCTCGCCAAAATCAGGACATCTGCTAACGTTTATGCAGTTAAAAGCGAATGCGAAAGTTAAAAGAAGTGTCTATTATTTTTGCTTGTTTTTTGCGGTTACTAGCCACTAGCCTATTTTAAAGTATCAAAAAATATATTATTAACTTATTAATTACACCTTAGCAGTATAATTATAGTATAAACTCGCATGCATCTCGCTAAATTGCTTTACGCTATATTCTTCATACAGAAGGGTAGGCACAGAGACACGAAGTTAAGACACGTGGTTTTCGAAGAAGAAGAAAAAAGAATTCCCAAGACATTGCGTGTTGAGTGGCGGAATTCAACGCCGCGCTTTGCCTTGTTACTAGAGCTAGAAAATTAAAATATGAAATTGAACAACAACAGTTTACAACCACAAACAAGTGTCTTTCAATATGAATTTGCGGTCATGGTTCTCTTGGGTACGTATAATATACAGGATGGAAGAGGCAGCGCTTCTTTTACTGAAACTGCATATAGGGTAAAATATTTCAAACCCAGAATTAAAAAAATAATCAAGGTACCTCAACAGTTTTGACGTAGGATTTTTTTTTNCAGCTGATTGCCGAAAATACGATTCATTTGTTAGAATACTAATTGCCTTAAGTATAGTTTTTATTTTACAAGAGTAATTATTCGTTCAAATAAAATTTAATTAAATTAAATTGTGAAAAAATAAAAAAAGTGTCAAGTGCGAGTTAAAATCGTCTTGAAAAAATCGTATTTCTAAATTTCCTTAGAAAAAAGATATGGCCATTTCTATCACAAAAAACGCGTATTTCGACACTATAAAGGGGATCAAAATTAATAGGATACTCCCGGTTGACCTACAGTTACCTATTAATTCAGAAAAAAATATGAAAATTATTCATTTGTGGTTAAGTCCTAAAAATAAAGAGGGCAAAATTTGATATTAAAGCCGCTAGTTCAAGTGATGAAACTGTTGATGTGCATATTCTAATACGGCTCCACAGAAATAAGTTTATTAATTTTTTCCCGACTGCTAAGGAAGGATTATATAAGTTGTACTTCCCGTGGACATGCAGAAATTAGTACGGAACCCTAAGTATGCAAGTTTGACTCGCATTTACCGGTTTTTTCCTATCATAAACGTCATCTAAATGTCATCAAGAAGTATATAGTGCATATGAGCGTTGCTAGATTTTCTCCGCGAAATGCGGGATTTTAAACATTTTAACTAAAAAAGTGTACCTCCCGCCTTTTTCGCTTTCAATAGTGATAGATATCAATATAAAATATTTTTTATATTGGAAAATTTTATTTTATTTCACGATCAAACGATATTGTTTTGGTTTATCATATGTAAGGCAGTCTTCAGAATAACTATATGTTAATTACATTTCTAAAAAAATATTAGTAATTTGTTAGAATTATCAAATAATAAAAACCAGATTTCTCACAATACGTGAAATAATCCGCAAAAAAGAAGGGCTATACCTGGGCTAAAAATCGAGACGTCTCGTAAAAATTAGGACATCTGGTAACGTCTATGCATTTAAAACCGAATGCGAAAGTTAAAAGTAAGTTAAAAGAACTGTCGATTATTTTTGCTTGTCGGTTATTAGTGCCACTAGCCTATTTTAAAGTATCTAAATATATATTATTAATTTATTAATTACACCGTAGCAGTATAATTATAGTGTAAACTCTACTCTTCACATGTATCTCACCAAATTGCTTCACGCTGTAACCTGCATACAGGAGAGTAGGCAGAGAGAACCTAGTGTTAAGATTTGGTTTCCGAAGAAGAAAGAAAAGAATTCCCGAGGCATTGCGTGTTAATTCAACGCCGCGCTTTGCCTTGTTACCAGAGCTAGAAAATTAAAATATGAAATCGAACAACTACCGTTTACAACCACAAACAAGTGTCTCCCAATATGTATTTGCGGTCATGGTTACCTTGGGTACGTATAATATATATAGTATATGTAGGTACCACTCTTAGCTACTTCCTTTTTGCCACGCGGGTGAAGCTGCTGCTAAAAGCTTTTAAAAGTATTTTAACTTTGTTTATTATGAACTGTAAATCTAACTAGGTCAGTAGTTTTATACACACTACAGAATACATAAAGTTTTAATCAAAAAATATTTTTATAAAATACTATGTCTTATTTTAAAAATATAATATAGTTATTTTGTAATTGAGAATCTTTTTATACACACCCTTACTACCATATTCAAATTCAATTCAAATTCAAAATATTCTTTATTCAAATAGACTCTTATAAGCACTTTTGAATCGAAAGTCGAATGTCGAATGAACATATAAGCAAAAAGCTACCACCGGTTCCCGGCAAGCCGGCAAGAAACTCAACAGTTGCTCTTTTTAAAGTTAATGGTACAATTTATTACATTAGCTGGCAGCTATCCTACATTACATTCAATAGACATTAATTCCATATATGTTTATCCTCTAAATATTCTTGTACAGTGTAATAAGCTTTACTTGTTAGAACTTTTTTAATATAAGTATGTTTTATTGCCTAAAAAATATGTTTTCTATAATCACAATTATTTTCTCACAAGAACAATTATAAGACAGAAGATTATTTAAAAAAAAAATATTACTGATATGTAGTGCTCGTAAAGCTCGCAAATTTTATTGAATTTGTATTTATTTTTCTAGATTATGGATTTATGTTTTTCTTTATTAAAGTTCCTAATGACTTTTTTTTTCATGTGGCTCTGACTACTAGAGTACTAGTCGGATATCGTGTACTTAAAGGAAAACCATTTCAAACATTAGCAATTTCAATTAAAATAAAGCTCTAGTAAAAGTTTCAATGTATGTTTCACTAATAAGAAACTAACTTATGTTCTTTGTCTTTGTCCATTTAAAGTACATAATTTTTCTTTTGTCACAATCATATTTTAAATATGTCAATTTCATGGAATAAGAATATTTGAAGTTGGTATCTAATAAAAACAAGATATAAAACAAAAGTAATAATTTTATTTAGCTATGTACATATCAAGTCTTTACAAAAGGTATCATCAAGAGAGGATCTTCTTTAAGGGTATCGGTAACCAGCAGCTACGTTTTCGACAAGTTTAGCTGGCGCTGCCGCGACGGCGACAGGCGCGGCAGCTAAAGGAGCGGCGGCGAGGCGGGCAGGTGCCGCTACAGGGGCGGCATATGCTGCAGGTACGGCGGCGAATCGCGCTGGGACAGCAGCTGTATAGGCGGCAAGAGGAGCTGAATAAGCGGCAACGTTAGATGCATATGCTGATACTGGAGCAGCATAACGAGCTGCTACGATTGGGCCGGCAGCATAACGAGCGGGTGCAGCGACATATTGAGCAGCAGAGGCGGCGACGTATTGAGCAGCAGGGGTGGCGACGTATTGGGCGGCTGGAGAAGCGACGTATTGAGCCGCTGGGGCTGCAACGTACTGAGCTGCTGGAGCTGCGATGTACTGAGCTGCCGGCGCGGCCACGTACCGAGCTGCTGGTGCGGCCATGTACTGAGCTGCTGCAACAGGGGCAGCTGCGTATTTTGCAACAACAGGAGCAGCTACGGGCGCTGCAGCTACAGCATAACGGGCAGCGGGAGCAACGGCATAACGAGCTGCAACGACGGCGGGAGCAGGTTGAGCGACGATCTTGGCGGCTACTACTGGCTCGGCAACTGCCACAGCTGGGGCGGCGGCGATTCTAGCGGGGACGACTGCAGGTTCTGCGACTACAGCAGGGGCAGCAGCCACGAGGGGTTCTTTACGTACAACCGCGTTGAAACCATTAACAGGGTCAGCAGCATAATCAACAATACGGCGAGTACCATCAGGTTCCACAAGAGAGTATTGACCTTGTACAATATCACCATCACGCTGTTCTGATTGGCTCTTGTAGTCCCCGGTTAGAGAGTCAGCTACGTCATATCCAAATCTATACTGAGGGAAAGAGTCGAATTCTTCTAATCTTGCTGCAACGGCTGGTGCTGCATATGCAACAGGAGCTGCTGCTATGGCGGCGGATGGATTTCCGTAGGCGACAGCCACCAAGCAGGAGAAGACCACAAACTAAAACAATAAATTTTAAAGAATTAATTAAGTTCAATTAAAGCACTAGCTATACCTTATGTAGTTTAACGAAAGTTTTTATTTTCAATAAAAATAAATACAATGGCAGTAGTTTCACACGAACTACTTCCTATTGTATGGTTTTTGACATTTAAGTAATATTTCAATTAAAAATATTCAGAGACAAATTTGGCACATTTTTCAAAAAATTCGAAGAATTGTATTAAATTTTGTTTGCACTTTCACTAAAACACTAATTGAACACATCACAAAAAATCCATAAGAGCTGTATGTACCTTGAACACCATTTTGCTGTTGTATATTTGTTTGATATGCACAGGGATGGTAGAAGCTGTAAACTGTACCCCTTGTTGGGCACAAACCGTATTTATAGTAGACTGTAGACTCTTGCCTCATCCTGGTGGCATCTCCAAATTTAAATATATTCAAGTACGCACGTATGAAGCCTGGCCGCTGGCTCCGCTGGACAATGCCATCAACAAAGACACTTCTTGTGTAATTTCACCTGCTGTGAAATATAGCGGTCATGCCAATTTTTTTTTCTATTATCTCTATTTGTTTCAGATTTTACACGATCTTCACGCTTTAATATTCAATACAACAAACATTCTGAAATATTGTATATGTAAAGTTGAATTTGTTATAGTCATTATTTTTATAATATAATAAAAATAAATCAGCTTCACGCTGTATCCCGCACACAGCAGAGTAGTCAGAGGGAACCTCGTTCCCCCCCGTTCCCCACTTTCTGTCGAATTCTGGAGGCATTGTGTTGAGTGGCAGAACTCAACGCCGCGCTTCGCCTCGACACCAGAGCGAAGAAATAGAAATATAAATGTAGAAAAATACTTCACTTCTTCGAGTGGGGATCGAACCCACTACCGTCGCGTTACAGTCACACCCTTGTTCCGCTGCGCCTCGACGGCCTTGGACGATGTTTGAATGCATTTAAATTATCCCATAAAGTTTAAATCGGGCCAAGAAATAAAATAATGTATAAGATGGACGCTAAAAGACATTGCGTTATACATAAATTTGAGTAAAGAGTGCAAGTGATCCAGTTTAAATGTAGTTACTCTTGATGGCAAACATTTGAAACTCGTCCGGATCGTGCCTCGAATCGCTAAATTGTGAAATGACTCGGAGTTTTCTAATGCTTTGTGTTTTTTCTATTATAAGATGATAATAATATATATATTTTTTAATTTATTTTTTTATGATAATAATAATTTATATTTAAAAATGTAAAATTTATTCTTTGTATAATAAAACTAAATCATGATGTGAATAATCTCAGTTTTATTCCGGAGTCACTCATAATTGATATTTGTTGTTAATATACGCCAAAATTCATACTTAATAAAAGCAAAATAAATTATTATTATGAAGTAATTGAGACTAGTACGACTGCAAACCTTATAGGTTGTGGGTTCGATTCCATCTTCACGAAATACTTAACATTTTCATTTCCTCGCTCTGATAACCAGGCAAAACGCGATGACTTCCGCCACTTAACGAAACGAAAGTAGGGAGCAGTAGTGTCTTAATGGGAACAGATTGTCTTAACACTAAGTTCCCAGGTTCCCTCTGCCCAGCCTGCTATTTGCATGGGATACAGCGTGAATTTTAAATATCTATGTCTGGTCTATAAAATATTTCTTTTATTACAAACATTTATCTAAGTTAAACTTTTCGGATTTTTTAAATCATAATTATTTATTCAAACATTTCAGTACAATATTTTAAAAATATTTAGTTAAAACATTTTTTGCAATAGCGTTATTATGTTTTAATTACAGTTTAACGTCGCCAATAAGAAAAACAATAGGCAAGTATCTACCTACATACTATAAGAGCTCGTAACAGTTTCGCAAGAAACTAAAAGAATCCGTCTCTTTTCATTCTTATTGTTTTCAGAGTGACTAATATGAACGTGCTGAATTGTGTGGAAACTGTAAAAATATTTTTACATTTAGTCAAATAAAAATATATAAAAGGCTTTCGTGGCACAGTTCGGAAATGTTTGTCGGGTGGAAACCACATAAGGTGGTTGTCGGTTCGATTTCCAGTTTAGTCTAATATACGAGTAGTCCAAATTGTACTCATATATAAAAATAATAATGATTCTCCTACCTTTTTAATAATAATAAATGGTCTTTATAAAATATTGTCCCGCTTAGTTCCAGTGCACTGGTTCTTCTCTTGTTCTGATCTGAGGCATTAACTTTAGTGAACTAGTGGGAAGTGGAAAACAGAAGAGTCTTAGTGGGAACGGAGTGTAGCTAGCCTAGCTATGTACCCAGATTCCTTCTGCCTACCTTGCTGTGTTCTTATTTTTAAAAGAAAATATTCGACTTTAACATTGCTCTACAGATAGGGCTTTGTGTATCGAATAACTAAATACTACTAAGACATAGCAAGCATATATTATTTTATATAACTAACATTATAGTTTATATAAAATAATCTATGCTTATTGAGCATCATTGAATCTGTTGTAATTCATATGTGAAATATATAGAGCAATCAGTCTCGTACGTAACTAGTGCCATATTACAAGGCCACGAGACAAAGGTCGGGTGACTCGCTGCCCAACCTAAAATTTCAAATAGACGTGCTCAACACGTTTGTCTGTCTGTATACATATGTATGGGCCGCGTTAACCCTAGATTAGGGTTGCTAAATATAAGAAATTAGATAAAACAGTGATATTGGAGGATTACCATAAAATTAACAAGTAATAAACATTAAATGAATTGAAAAACATTATTAAATAATGATTGTATTTATTTTTTTACATGTTTTTATAGGCCAATTCGAGTATGACTTTAGTAACAAAATTAATTAAAAAAAACGTCAACTGCGAGTCGTACTCTCCTGTCAGAATTCAATTTTGGAATTGTAGGTCCACGGGAAGCATAACTTATAAAAACTTATAAAACTTTGTAGTCATTTTATATGAAATACCTATAAATTGCTACTTTTCGATTTTTTTATGTATTATAAGTTTTCATTTGGTACTAATTTCTCTCTCATTTCTCATTTGACTTTTTTGTTTTGAGTAGTATAAAATTTAAAGTAATATATTAATGTTAATATTTAAATAAAACTCATATAAATAACTTGATTGCCAGCCCTACGTTGCCCCATTAAAAACGATGTGCGTATGAAAATGGCAGGTATTTTCCGAGCGCGCAGCACACGCGTCCTTCACAAGGCTACCTTTACGCAATATTACGTTCGGCAAGTCGCTGATTCGTATCGAAATTACCTATATAAATTTTTTGCCTTATAAAGGCAAAAATAAATTTAAAGTTGATAAATACTGTTTTTCTATAATTTTGCAAATACCAATATGTAGTATATTCATTATAATATTTTTCTTATGTATACTGAGGGAATCTGGAGACCACGAAAAGAGGAACTTTTCGCCGAAATCTTGGGGCATTGCGTGGTGAGTGGCAGAACTTAACGCCGCGCTTTACATCTTTACCAAATCGATTAAAATATTATCTATATATTTTAATGTCTAAATTATGTAGTAGATATGAACGTTTCGTATATCTTTTGATTGCGTTGACTCAGAAGCTTCATTTTTTTAAGGCAAGCAACCCTAAAAACAAAAAAAAAATAGGAGGAAAGATTAAAAGATATTTCATAATTTCAAATAATTTAACCCTTTTTTTAATGAAAACTTGTGAACAATTCTGGTATAAAATTTTTTAACACATTTGACAATTTTGTATAGTAATTCTAAATGATCGACATCAACGCGTATAAGGCTCTTTAATTATAACAATTTATCGTTTATAGCTGTGTTAATGAAAAAAAGGGATATAGGGAATTACATTATATACAAACTGTTGTCAGTAACATTGGAAAAAAAATCGATACACTTTTGTTCTCTTTCTTTGTAATATAATTCTAAATTTTTCTTAAAAAACATAATATAATTTCCTAGGGTTCGATCCCCACTCGAGGAAATGTAACATATTTAACTATTTCATTTCTACGCTCTGACGTCGAGGCAAAGCACGGCGTTTAGCTCGGCCACTCAACACGCAATGCCACCAGAATTCACCACTAGGTTCCTGCCTGCTGTGAGCGTGCTACAGCTTGAACCTGGATGTATGTATAGAATTGTATTTTTTTTAATGTCCGCCATTACTTTCTCTGGCGGCCTCTGTCGTGTTCTAATACCATGTGCTGACATTTTACGCACTCTGGAACTAGTTTGCAGTCACCTTCACATTATTACAGGACGTGTGTATTGAATTCACGAGTGCATTACTAATGAATGTCACTTGGGTTCTTTTAATATATTACTTTATTTTGCAATTATGTATTTTTTTTGTTATATGTAATTGCATATGTTTTGTTAACTGTTGCATATATTATTTACAGATTTGCTTGTTAATTATTATCTCGACTGTAGTTTTTCATGTAGGCACTTTAATTTTTCTCTTCATTCTTTTTATTCATTCTCCATTTTATTTATTATTTGTTTTGTTTTTTTTTTTAATAA
>JAKRZM010000550.1:561995-595133 GCA_036379175.1 Heliconius cydno galanthus
TATTGCAATTTGAAATAAAAAAAAATGTACATAAGGTTAGTTGTATTACACGTTAGCGGCCGTGGTGATAGAGAGATTACGTTACGGAGGTCGGATGAAAACAAAAGTGGTAGAGCGGGCTGGGCGACCGGCAATTATAATCTGCTGGCGGTTCTTGCTCTTTTTTATAATATTATTTTATTTATTTATATGAAACTAACATATGTTATTGCTATTCCTATATTATTTCAAGTTTTTTTGTTTTCATTTATATAAATGAGGCCAGTCAGTCAGTATAATTGCGTCAGGTTGTGGGTTCTATTCCCACTCGATGTAATAAAATATTTAATACTTTAATTTTCCTATAAAAATAAATTTAATACTTTAATTTTCCTAGTAAAATATTAAACAAAAATGTCTTAATGGAAACGGATAGTCTTAACGTTAGGTGATCAGGTTCCCCAAGCTAAAAAAGATATAAACTTACTTACTATTTACATATTTATAGTACACATTTAATTATTTATTTTATCAATCATTGAGTCCTGTATATTACCTATTTTAAAATAAATTTAATACATAAATATATTTTAATATTTATAGCAGCTAGAAGTTTTACAAACATAAGTCATACACGATAAGTGAGACATCACTAGGAATAATAATTTAGTAATCTGATAAAAAAAAGCAAAATTATTTAAAGCTATAAAGTGCACGCAAAAAATACTTTCGCAACAGCTGATAACGTCGCCTGAATTACGAGTGTACGTTCGTTGTGCGAGCATTTGTCGGTCAGCGTGGGCGAAATACGAGTAAAATTTTATCTATGAACAGAGATAAGCTAGTAACAGAGGCTTATTGAATAGCTGTGTAAAATTAAAAAGTATTATTTTATGTTTAATGCATATATGTAAGTATTATATTATGTTTATTAAGGTCAACGGGATGTACCACTTATAAATGTTAACAACCTTAAGCTTACATTCTCCAGTATGCACTTATTTCGTATTGTAGGCAGAGGTAGGCTAGTGTTGAGGCACTCCACTTCTTACTTTTGGCCGAATTCTGCCGGCATTACGTGAAGCACGGCGTTGAGTTCCGCCACTCAACAAGCAAAACTTGGAAAAATCGGCGAAAAGTGGGGATCGGAGTGTCTTAACACTAGGTTCAGTAGGATACAGTGTTAAGTTAATTGCATTGACATATCGTATCTGTGAATAAAGAATGATAAAAAATTACCTACCTAACCTAGAGTTAAGACATTCCGTTCCCCATTTTCCATTCCCCAATTTTAGTACATAATTGTATTGAAGTTGAATTGTGCTGCTGATAACTTGCAACGTGTGTTTAGTCTGTACTCGTGAGAGATATGGGTTCCATTCCCACTTTTGTTATAATAGAAATTATAAAAAATATAAAAATAAGTTAATAAACTAAATTATATTTTAGTAAATAGTGGTAAATGTTCTAATAAAAATTATATAACTCAAAATTTTGTTAATAGCCAAAGTACGCAAATAAATTAATTATAACTCAAAAAATATATTTTTTAATTGTAACATTTTTCCTATGATATTTATAATATTTAACTTTCAAAGATCCATTACATGCGCGATTACTCTATGTAAACCTACATATAATAGTAAGTGCCAAGGTTATGCCCCTTATTGTTTCAAATGATGTAGAGGCTGACTTCTAATCACTCAATATATTTTATTCAGCTCGTAGTATAAATCAATTTGTTTTCTTATTATCATTATATGTATATGAACTAGCGGCCCGCCCGCGGCTTCGCCTGCGTATTATACGTTATTATTAATTTCTGTCTCCATGAGTACATACGTCCTACAAGTGACGTCCATGCAAAATTTGAGACTCCTAGCATTTGTAGTAACGAAGTTTCATACAAACTTTCAACCTCAGAAACAACCCCTTAGAAGTCGAATATTACAAATTCCCGTCTTAGCGAGCACCTACGTTCTATAAGTAACTCCTATGCAAAATTTGAGATTCCTAGTTCCCAGTTTCTGAGATTTCTTGATGAGTGAGTGACCTTTCGATTTTATATATATAGATAAAGGAAAATATATTACTTGGACCCAGACCTAGACTTTATTTATTTAGTATAAAAAAAACATAACTTATTTATTTTCATTATTATAATTGTAAAAAGTAAATAATTGTATGTATAGATAAAAATAAATATAATTTAAATATAATCTTACCTCGAGTGAGAATCGTATTCAAAACTACTGTCTTTTACAGTTAGACGCTGATGCTTTCCCACAGCGCTATGATGACAAAGCTTTTGTATTTATAATGGTCACAGTAATATAACAAATATTTACAATTGATTAGAATTATTCTGACAGCTCTTGATTATTACATTTTACATATAATACTAAAAATCAGATTTACACTCTACCAGCAAGCAGTAGGGTGGGCAAAGGGAACCTAGTGTTAATACTCTCCGTTCCCCGTTGTCCGCCGAATTCTTTGTTACTTAAAGCTATACGTTATGTACCACTATTAATCATCCTATAAGCTAAGTTAAGCTTGTTTTATAACTCTGTAAAATCATCATAATGGGACAAGCTTTTCTATTAAGTGGGATACATGAGGATTCTTATATGAGATAAATATATATATATATATATCTCATATAAGAATCCTATATTATACACTCAATCAAACAAAACAACATTCCCGGAATGAATTATTCCGAAACTCAACACGCAAAGCTTCACACTAATTCCCTCTGTTTACCCTGCTATATGCGGGATAGAGCGTGAAGCTAAAGAAAAATAATTCCTACTTTACTTACATTATCAACTTTACCTTCAACGTGCAGTAAAAATATGATATTGTAATATTAAAAAATGATATATTTATTTCAATACAAAAGTTATCAGTAAGGTTAATGGCACAGTATTTTATGCAACTGGCGATACCCAGTTTGTAAATATCTTCAATATGCAAGAAACATTATTCAACGCTGGAAAAAACGAATATAATACGAATTGAAAATAAATCATTTAAAGTGCACAAGCTCACCTTATGTTGAAATATCTCAATAACGTATAGTTTTTTCTTCAGCTTCACGCTGTATCCCGCACACAGCAGGGTAGGCAGAGGGAAGCTAGTGTTAAGACACTCCGCTCCCCGCTTTCTGCCGAATTGGAGTTTTTTCGTAGTTTCTTTTAGTTCTTTCTTCGATTTAAACAAATGTCAACAAATTATAAATTTGTTTGCGAGTATGGATGTATGTTCTACTTTCATATAAAAACATATTGCCTACACATTTATAGCNCATATATATTCATAGAAAAGTAGAATGGGATATAATTATATGTTTATTCTAATCTATTATTATTATACATGTCATCAATCCAATTAGCACTATGAATTATGAAAACACTGTAATAAATTCACTTAGCTTTTCTATTCAAGGGCATAATTGTACACCACGCGCGCTGCGGTTTTAAGCTTTTAATAAAAAAAAATTAATCAGCTTCACACAGTATCCCGCATACAGCAGGGTAGGCAGAGGGAACCTAGTGTTAAAACACTCCGTCCGTCACTTTCCGCCGATTTTTATTTGACAGCTTGATACCTCCACGCGAAGACACTCCCTTTTGAGGTGCGAAACCCAAAAAATGATTGAAAAATATATATTTGATTTAATTACAAATAACCTATAGAAATAATAGCAAAATTTTGTCATTTCAATTTAATAAGATTGCAACCCTGCCAACCAGCCAATAAACGCAACTTTGAGAGCTCGAGGATACGTTAAGAAAGTGTCTAATTGCGCGTCCGGTTACATACTCGTAAAGTGTAGGCATTTATTGTAGGTTACCGGTTCTTAAGTAAAACATATGTATGAGGTCAACTTGAAATATAGATCAATGTCTCCGTTACCAGTTTAGTGGAACACAAAGGATTTTCGATGAGATATCGTATAATTAATTAAAACTTTTCATTTATGATCTAATATTATATTCTAAGAAATTATTGGAAATATTAAATAAAATTGGAGAGGTAATGTATTAAAACAAGGCTTCAAATAACTATTAAACAACTCAAGAGAATTATCTAGCAGTCTAATAACAATATCAGATTCTAAAGAATTAATCGGGCAGAGTGACGTTAGCGATCTTCCTCTTTCGCCGTTGATAGCCTTGAAAAGTGCCAGCCAGTAATAAGAGTCGTCCTTATATAACCTCTATGGTCATTATTTCTAGCAATATCAATTAATTAGAAACAAATACTTTTATATGATATTGACGCCAGTCGTGGTGCAGGAGCACAAGCATGTGACTGTAAATGCGACGGATTTGATTAACAGTCGAGGAAGTAAAATGCTGAATAGATTCTTCTTCTCGCGATTTGGTAACGAGGCAAAGGGCGGCGTTTAGTTCCGCCAATAAACACGCAATGCTTTCAGAGATCACTCATTAATCTTTTCAATAAAAGAAAAAAAAAGAGAACGGAGAGACTTTCCTCCCTACCCTCTGGGTACCGTGCTATGCAGGATAAATGGAATATATATACGACGTAGATACGAGTACATGAAACTGTCAAAAAATACATTGCTCTCAATTTTACGTATTTATATGAACTATTTTCGTTAGGTGATAACGATATACTGCTTAGAGATATATCTAAGTACAATTTAGATATCTGTACCATTATTAATATAAATATTTTATATTATTTACATACACCCATCTGTGTGTATGATCACTTTATTGATTTTGTTAGTAAAAGTAAAGAAATAAAAATTTAAAAAGCTTGCTTTTCAAAGCTTCGTGCTTTAATAAATTTAAGATATGAAATAAGAAAAAAAGCCGACAGACGTATCATGTTAATAAATAAAAAAGTAACGTAACGTTATTTATTAAATGGATTCCCATAAATATTGTTAAAAGGTATTTAAATATTTTTATGGTAGCCTTATGGTAACAACACATCCAAACACTGTAGATGTCACATGTAATCCTTTGAACTTTAAAGCAGTCAAGTGAATGTAAGGTAATGACTGTTGACCGATGCCCTAATTTTAATAACTTTGCACATACTGTATGACAATACAATATTTAAATTGAATTTAATTTTAATTCCTCAAAAAAAAGGTTAATAAAAACAAATATTTATGATATGAGATTATTATTATAATTAAACGTTTTTTTTTAAAGCTTCTGCAGAAGCCGAAATATTTCTAGGGCTAACTCATGGTCGCCTGACGTCAGCGCGAAGTGAAAGGGTGAGCCCCCGCTTGCAGTATAAAAGCTCTATGTACTCTCCATCTACTATCATACAACATCCTCACACCCAACCAACACAATGGCATTCAAGGTACAAGCTTATTCATTTCTATATCATTTTAATAAAAATATAATCAATAATAAAACGGAAGTGCAATGGTTAATCTTAATGGTATTTAATTTTCAGTTTGTGGTTCTCGCCTGTTTCGTGGCTGCTGCCAGCGCTGGTATCGTACCAGCTGCTCCCTTCGCCTACGCTGCATCTCCACTCATCCACTCAGCTCCCGTGGCTTACGCCGCACCTGTAGCTAAATACGCAGCCGTCGCCCCCGTCGCTAAGGTCGCCGTCGAAGAATACGACCCACACCCCCAGTACAGCTTTGCTTATGACGTACAAGATGGACTTACTGGTGACTCCAAGAGCCAGCACGAATCCCGCGATGGAGATGTAGTTCAAGGTTCCTACTCCGTGGTCGACCCTGATGGTGTTAAGCGTACCGTCGAATACAGCGCCGACCCCCATAACGGTTTCAACGCTGTCGTCCACAGGGAACCTTTGGCAGTTAAAGCAATCGCCCCAGTCGCTAAAATCGCGCCTGTAGTGCACGCTGCCCCCGTGGTACACGCTTCTCCAGCTGTATACTCATCTGGCCCCTTGGTGCACGCCGCACCTCTGGCCTACAGTGCCGCCCCCGTCGTCCACGCTGCCCCCATCGCGAAACTTGCATACTCTTCCCCTTACTACCACCACTAAATAATGCCAAATATAAACTAAGCCATGAACTGTTGTGACTACTAGTGATGTTCTAGAGATTTCTCGACACTTTTAATAAAATAGGATAAGTAAATTAAATTGTTTTTTACCTTCACTTATTTCGTTTTATTCCTGTACCTAACTTACTACACTTACACACATACACTTACACACACTTTGTGTTACACACACACATGTTTAAACAACATTTCCTCACTCAGAAAAGACCATCCGAGGCGTTTGGTTCCGTCGCTCAACACACAATATCTCTAAGTTATGTGAAATTAACATGAATGGAGGGATTAAATAGTAGATTCTCTCTTCCTAAGATTAAAAGAAAACAAACACCACCACAGATTTTAATAAAGAAGAAAAGTATCCAATAAACTAAAAAGCACAATTAATTTCAAAAATTATGGTTATTATTAGTCACTCAATAGTAAGACGAATTAAATAAACTCATGCAAGATTTAAAGTTCTATGCACATACTCATATGTGGGTGGTACCTAGATATCACAGCCTTGATATTTACACACATAGTTCCCACGACCCAGACTGAAGCCCCGAAGCTTGCACAATGTTATTCAACAGAAAGTAGCGATACACCATCTCGTAGACAATGCCATCATGGCACTGTGAGAAATATGTGATGGTTGGTGATTCGATGCTCATTTGTTGGAAATTTCTCAGTAAACCAAATGTTGTGTAAGGCATTGAGTATTTTGTGTTGATATTATTATATGAAGCCGTCGTAGCGCAAGGTGTGACTGTAACGCGACGGTTGTAGGTACGATCCCCACTCGAGGGAATGAATTATTGTTTTTTAATATTTTCTTTCTTTGCCAAAAAAACCTGGCGTTCAGTTCCGTCATCCAACACGGAACGCCTCGAAAATTCGGCGGAAAGTGGGAAGTGGAGTGTCTTAATGCTAGATTCCCTCTGCCCAACCTGTTGTGTGCGGGATACATGAAGCTGATTTAGTTATTTTTAAAATTTTATTATATGCATACAGAATGAAATGAATGAAATCATATGATTAATTATGTCAGTTTCGGTGTTTTAAGGGATAGGGTTGCTTGAAAGCTTTTTCTAACAACATTCATATATCAATAATTATTTTATTACTGTATTTTAATCAACAAAGGCTTTAATTTCTTTTGTGTCAAGAAAATAATTTACTTTAAATATAAACCGAAGTGTCTTAACACTAGGTTCCCAGGTTCTCTCTGTCTACTCCTGGATAGATCAATCTCCACTACTCCCGCCTCAGAGGTATAAATTATTATCGCACCCACAAGCGTCACTGCGACATATTTTATCATTTTTATCATTTTTATAACTTCTCCTGGTAAATGATACCGACCCAAGCGCCATTTTAAAATATTTATTTATCCTTGAGAATTTTTTTTTTAGATTAAATGTTTGGTAAAAAAAAATGCTTTCTTCAACAGATTAAAAAGACGAATGTAATGAGCACAAACTCGATATGATTACTAGTAGATCGTCCAAAAGATTCAGCAGCCATCTTCCAACTTAATTATCAACTTGAATTAACCATTTACCACATAATGTTGTTATCTAATCTACATATATTTGGCAAAATTTATTTATTCGTGTGATTCAAATACTTAAATTTTATTACATAGTTTGTTACAGATCCAGCTAATAAAAGCTTGTTAAAAATCATCATTGTTGAACTGTAATATCAATATTGCAATTAATGGCANACAATCAGCAGTCAACTTTTTAAAAAAAAAAAATAATCTCTGTATTTTTATTTACATCTGTGAAAATAAAATAAAATGACACAAAACACAAAGATGATCTCATTATTTGAAAAAAATACATAATTTTGCTGTGCGTTGTCTGTCAGTCAATCAGTTAAGAAATAGTTTTATATATTTATCATTTATAAAAATATAGAAAAAGCACAACTCCGAATTCAGAAGAAGAATGAATGATGGTAATAATAAATAATCACTAGATAATACATTATTAATTGGAGGCACAGCAACAGTAGATAATGTGGCAAATAAGAAATGTTTACATTAAATTTAGATAAGAAAAACTAAAATAGGATATACTTTTTTATTTTATATATACAAAATGACTACTTAAAATAATACTAATCATACATGTACACGGTGTTGGTATTTTGGCGTCCGTTTCCTATGTTATTAGTTTTGCAGCCTCTGCCCCGACAAGGGCGCCTGTAATTGTAACTGTAGTCGTAATCATCGTAATAACTGAAAATGTAAAAGAATATTATATTTTTAATTGAATTAATGAAAGATATTCATATTTTAAAAAAAGCTTTCATTTATTAACTTCATATAAATTATAGCTATGAATGAAAAGTAGTGTTATGTAACACTACTAGGTATTTAAAAAAAATACTGCTGTAAAAAAAAATATATATATAAAGGCATTAGTTATGGCACAGAGGCTCAGCATCTTACTGTAATACAAGGTGCGTGGTTGAGTTCCGCTAATCGATTCGCAATGTCTTAATAATTGAGCGAAAAGTGGAGAACAGATTGTCTTAGCACTAGGTTACTCTGCTATATGAGGGATACCAGTTATGGTATTAAATCAATAATAGAAAAAATACTTACTCTCCTCCTCCTCCACGGCGTCCACCACCACGTCCCCCATGACCCCCTTGTCCACCGCCACCACCCCCGTTTCCACCGCCGCCATCTTGTCCACCGTTACCGCCCCAATATCCACCACCGCCGCCCTGTCCATCATCGCCATTCTCGTCACCGCCACCTCCGCCCATACGACCACCATTGCGGCTACAGGTAAACATTAACCAAATATTAATCTAGGAAATGTACAATATTACATACACAAAAAAATATTTGTATTTTAAATCTATAAAAATTACTTCTTAAAAATGAAAGTACTTAAAATATTTTAATATAATTACGTACTATGGATTCGCCTCGATGATTGTAATTAAAAAAATTGCACAGAGAATAAAAATGCACAGCTTCTTCATTTTGAACTAATTAAGCAAGTTGTGTTTGCGTGTCCCGAGAATTATATGCAATCGGAATGCTAAAACGTCTTTTTATAAAGACTAACAATAAAGGTCAATTTGATAAGAGCTTCATATAAAAGTTCAGAAATCACAATATGGCGATTGTGATTTACGTATGACTTAATTGGATCTTTCCCTGAAGCAAATTTATAAGTTGCTTACGACTAATTTTGTACTATCGCGGCATAATGGAAAAGTGTAGGCATCGTTGCTGTAAACGCTAGTTGGTGTAGACCCAATCAAGAGAATCTATCTAAAATATAATAATGCACATGAACATCTTTGAAACTTTTTAGATCATTTAATAAATCTTTGTAGTATAGCTTTGTAGGAAATAATCATAGAACAATTGAAGTACAAGAAATATGGAAATATTCCCTTCACATCATCATCAACAGTCATCTTTTGTCCACTGCTGGACATAGGCTTTCCCCAATTTTCGCCACCACACTCGATCCTCAGCTCTTCTTCTTAATATTCCCTTAGCAAATGTTATTCAGAATGATGAGCATTTTTCTGTGCCTTATAAAAAAACCAATGCCTGGAAATTGTAAGAGACAAGGTTTACTAAAAAAATAAATAATATGACAATGGTGTCTACGAAAACAAAAAATTATATACCAAAATATATTAATATACGTCAGAGCGTAGCGATATTTCCAGTGTGGAAATATGGCACACGTGGCTATCTTCTATTCAATAACTTTTATCTTTATTTATTTGCATAAGTTGTCAACAAGTGCATCGCATACCGAATTTTTGCATAAAAGAGCAAGCGCTGGGCGGCTTGTGGTGACCGCAAGCCGAGGTTCGAGTCACGCAGGGAACGCCCTTACCGAAGTCGGCATCGTAGACATGTAGCCATGTAGTACTTGCAATTTAGATAAAAACAGCCATGTAGTACTTGCAATTTTTTCAAGAACAGAGTACCCTCTAGGCGGTAGGGAACCTACTCAGTGTCGTCACTAGGGTGAACGGCATTAATTAATATCGAGTTTGAAAAAAAACTCGCTTGAACCATCGAAGCGATAGGACTGTCCTGACAAAAGAATAGGATTAATATTTTCTGTGTTCACTCGGGATAAGATTTAGATTCAAGCTTTTGACTTGGCTATATTTTGCCACCAGGCACCAATTTCAAATATCAATAATAGAGCCTGTACGCAACAAAAATATCTTAGGATATTGCCTAAATACAATCATCACAAAATCAGTTATCACTTTTTAGTATAACACTAAAGATTATATCTACTACATATATTAATTATATTTTTCAAATAAAAAAATATCATTGTTTTTAATAAATTTGCTTATATAAGATAACTTAATACGCGTTACTTTTATGATAACCAACTTTTATCTACTTGCAACCGCTTTATTACAAAATTTCTATTTTTAAATACTTAACTATAATACTATAAAAAAAATGAGAAAAACCTACATACAAAAAATAATATTTAAAATAATAATCAACGATAAAAAAAATACAGTCATAATAATAAATATAGATAATTTCAAATTACGAGATAGTTCAGTGGTTCATAATTCTGGTAAAACCGTTGAAGTCACTGGTTCGTTGACCTAAAGCAGATATTTATATTATAAATATAAGTGTCATCTCTAAATATAAATGCTTATAAATATTCATATTTATACTTTAGGTATTATGCATTCATTCAATTTATATCTATACTAGCGGACCCGGACGCGGTTTCGCCTGCTTGAACTATAAGAATATTTATTAAATATATTTATGAAATTATTTGCAATTTTCAATAGAATTCATAAAAAAATAGAATCCTAAATAATCAAAATAAGCTAAAACAAACAAAACAAAAGAAACAAAAGTAACTAAAGGAAATTCTTATTATTAGAAAAAGTAGGTACCCGAAGTTGTCCGTGCGCGCGTACCTTCTCTAACTAAACATTTTTCTATCCTATCCTATATCTTACAAAACAAAGTCGCTTTTCGTGTCTGTCTGTTGTTTCTAACTCTTCTTCTTCTAATCCACCCAACGGATTTTGATGCGGTCTTCACCATTAACGCCCAATGTTAATAACCAATCCTAATCCAAAAATTGCTACCATAGATTGAAATAGACAGAGATGGAGGTAGGCATGCAGGTTAGTGATTGGATAGATATGTCGGACAAGATAGACGTTAACTGGAGATAGGAGATACATTATTAATATTGGGCGTATGTCGGGTGTTTTTTGTAGAAGGTTTATATATAGTTTATTATTTGTACATTCTTATGTAAATTAATATAAATACGATAAATGTGTATAAAGTCTTTAATTAATTTTCACATTATCTTAAGTGCTTTTCAAACATACATTATATGAATAATCCAGTAGTAAAAGCGGGCGAAGCCGCAAGGGGGTCGCTAGTTGTATAAAACTTTGTTATATATATGAATATTTTTGTTATATACGAGTATAATACATCGTTTAATATTGTAATAAATTGGTTTTTAACACATTTTAAATGTAGTAATTGTTATTTTCGAAATCACATAATATTATATTATAGTAGTTATATTATTATGATAACGATTGTTTCATAACTCATACTGATAAAAATTATTTCTATAAATCGTTAACGTAAACATAATAAAAGAATAATATATTTTAAAACTTTCAATACAATATGTTTTATTCCGTTTCTGAACATAATTTTTACGTTATCTGTATTTTTCAAGGCTTGAGCGATTTGTTTACGCGAGGTTTGTATACATTAGAGGCAGTTTTTTTCTTAATTTTATTAATAAAATAAACCTCATACGAATGCATAAAATTAATAGTGTTCAAGTACATGAAGTTCTCCAGCTCCTTAAACGATTATTTTGACAACAATCATTTAATAAACCGGGTGTGTCTCGTAAAGAATCACTAGTTTGTTCTTCGTGTTTTTGGGTTCAAAGTCATGTTGCCGGTTCTGTGATATATCTATGTTGTGCTAATTGTTATCACTATAGTACCGTATTGGAGGATATAACCCCAGTGATGGTCTCAACGAGAGGCGTCCGATATAAATTTACTGAAGGTGAACGAGTCTTATGCTACGAACCAGACCCAACAAAAGCCAAAGTTTTATATGATTCAAAGGTTTGCTCAGTCGATTTTATGCTAATTCAATAATATATCTAATACTAATTATCTTCATATAGTTTAATATATAATTGGTTTTACAAAATATGCCAAAACTGTAACTGAAAAAAATATGTTCTTTTTATTGTTTTCTACATATCAATAATCTAATCGAATAATGTTAATCTTTTAGGTTTTAGAAGTAATAGAAAGCAAAGACAAGCGTGGTCGTCGAACAGTAGAATACTTAATTCATTTCCAAGGATGGAATTCTTCATGGGATCGATGTGTAAGTGAAGATTTCGTTCTGAAAGACACAGAAGAAAACCGACAATTGCAGAGGGATCTTGCTGAAAAATCACAACTCCAATTGTAATTAAATAAAATTTCTACTTAAATAAATGTTTTAATTTTAATAGTTATAACTTAAATATATATAATGTATATAATAATAGTTTTAACTTTAATAACATTTATATTTTATAGGGGAGCCTACTTGTATAGAAGAGAACGTAAAAAGGGTAACAGTACTAATTCAGGCTCTGGTCCAGCGAAAAGACCACGACACGGATTTAGTGATGACGGTTCTTCCACAAGTACACAGCCTGATGGAGATGGTAAATCATTGTATTTTCTTGCTTCACAATGTACCCTGCAAATAGCAAAATAAGCACACAATAACACACGAACCCAGTCTTAAGACATTCTATGCCCATTAAGTCACTTCCGTTCCCCACTTTCTGCCGAATTTGTAGGCATTGCATGTTGAGTGCCTGAACTTATATTTACAGTTACATGCTTGTGCCTCTGCTACAACTGGTTTCAAAAATATTTTTTTTTATCTATGTTTCAATATGAGTATATTGAAAAAAATTGTGGAATATTAACATATTTTTATATGTTTTAGAAGGTGAAACAGGAGATACAGACTCTTCTTCAGGTTCGGGTTCAAGTAATCAGCCTCATTCACCTCCTAACTCACACAATGGAAGAGCCAGTATAGTGTTGCCATCTGCTCTAAGGTAAAACTTAAAAAATAGTTGAAAATAAAAAAATGTAAAAAATGTGGTAAAGATGTGCCTTCACCATTTTATTGTGTTCCATCCTTGTCAAGGGGAGTGCTAACCGTCTCTCCTTTCAATAGACACGAGATTTACACTTAAACTTTTTGTATATATACTTACATGCTTAAAACATTTTGATAGCGTGATTCAGGACTTTAATAGAAAAATATTAATATTGTAACTTTTTAGTTTTTTTTTATTATTTCAATATTTCAAAATACATTATTAAATTGTAAAACAATAATAAATACGCTTAAATATACTGAAAGATATATTAAATATTAATTTTACTGTTTTGATCTGTCAAATGTTTGATCAACGCCATCTGTTATAGAATGATAACATTATAAGGTGCCAAATTGCTAATATGGTGGCGCTTTTAGTTAGTTAAATTACTTATATAAAAAATGAGGAACATTTATTTTTAAATTAACTTATTTTCACAATTACATATAAAATAACACGTAACATCATATATCCGTAGAAAACGTTTTTATAGTATTTTATTTAATGACAATATTTTATTTCACTTCTATTCAATACTATTATGACTTCATGATCTAAAATTGTACAATAAAATTCTATAAAAAAAAGTCTGACTATAAATACATCTATGCTTAGATCTGTAGGACTGTACTTTAGCTTTTAATGATTGATGATGGTAACATTTATGATTATAAACTGTTTTTATTATAAACTAATATTAATATATAAAATTCCAGGGACCGCCTCACGTTCGACTACCACCTGGTGGTGAAGCGCGGGCGGCTGTCGCGGCTGCCGGCGGTGCCGTGCGCGGCTCAGATCCTCGAATCGTTCGTAAAGTGGTTCGCGCGCGCCGGCGCCTGGAACCCGCCACGCGGCCGCCACGACCCGCACCACCGCCCCGACATGCGGGACGTGTCTTGCAGGTATATAGGTTGGATTAGGAATGGGATGATGATCGATTTTTGATCGATGTTAGCAGATAAAATATTGATGTTTTAACACTCGTTTTTCTAACTCTAACTTGAGGCCGCCATGGCGCAGCGGCACAAGGGTGTGACTTTAACGCGACGGTTGTGGGTTCGATCCCCACTCGAGGAAGTGGAATATTTATTTATGTTTATATTTCCATTTCTTCGCTCTGGTGTCGAGGCAAAGCGCGTCGATGTGTTTTGCCACTCAACACGCAATGCCTCCAGAATACGGCAGAAAATGGGGAATGGAGTGTCGTAACACTATGTTCCCTCTGCCTACCCTGCTATGTGCGGGATACAGCGTGAAGCTGTTTTTTTTTCTAACATCGGTCATTCCTAGTTGGGCTTTCTGAACTCTTACGTATTGTCAACTAGGGACAAAATAATCATTTATAGCTTTAGGGAAGCCATGAGCCCACGACTCATTGGCCGTGCCGTACACCACCCGAGCGATGACTGAGCGATAGTTGGGAATGTCGGTGAACTGTAAAAAGTAGGAAGAGGGTCTTCGAGGGTCATTGCGGCGGCACTGATGCCGGCTCTCTTCCTACTTTACTAAAAACTAACAAGATAGGCATTGACGCATAAAAATTAAACATTTGTTATATATACGAACTAACAAAATTTCGCCTTAGCAAAAGTTTTATAATAAGAAGTAGATTTATAATTTTAATATCTTTTTTTTTCAGGTTAAATTTACTAAGAGAAGTGGCAGATGGTTTAAGAGTGTACTTCGATTTTATTTTAAGGGGACACCTATTGTACAAACAGGAACTAGATCAGTACCATGAGATTTGTGGGCAGTATATCGATGAGTAAGTATAAAAAACTTTTACTTATTTTACAATATTTTGGCTGCCTCAGAAATGTTTTTTTTTTTATTAGTAAATTAATTTTCTTGTTTAATTCAATTTAGTTCTATGTTCACTTAAATACAGTGTAAACTCTATGTAAGTCGTTGTCCTTTCAGTATAAGCGCAAATAATATTATAAAAGTTGATAATTAACTGAAATATATAGGAATAGTACATACATTTTATACTTCTTTTGAAGTGCAAGGTAATCGAAATATGCAAACTGAATGACCGCTTATTATTTACGGTCATACGGTCATACGTCAGTGATTTTCTTCGTCATTGATCATACCTGCAATATTATATAGAATATCAAAAACAAACTAAACCAACCAAAATCGACAAAATTCGTTCACGGAGTTAGTCGCACGGAGGTAGTGTGTTAAAAGTTAAAACTTTATTTTCTATTAATTGCAGGCCAGATATAAAAACAGAGGCTGAAGAAGAAGACGAAAACGAACAAGATACGTCTCAAGATGAAGCGTTAGCGTGTTTAGAGGACATGAAAAGTCCGAAGATACCAGAATATTCCCACTTACCACCTGACCCAAACCCTGATTCAAATACTGATGCGAAACCCGACATCAAACTCAACTTAAAACTTGACTTAAAACCCGACTCTAATCATAATTCACGTCCCAGCTGTAATAAAATAGGAATAAATAGTTCAGATAGGAGAAATGATATTGTGAGACCAAACTCAAGACACGATTTACGTACGAATTTACATTCGAACACACATTCCGGGGAAAATGGCGCGGGTAGAGTATTTATTTTTCTTATCTTCTTATTGCATCTTATTTTTAATTTTAATTACAAGCTGCATGTAGCAGGGTAGACAGAGGGAACCTAGTGTTAAGATACTGAGTTTCACTTTTTGTGTTGGACTTCATAGCCACGTATAATTTTGCTATCAAAGCTAGGAATTGTAAATAATTATTCGTTATACATGGTTTTGTTACTTCGGAAACAGAAACGTTACATTAAAAATATGGTATAATATATAAACTACTAATAATAAAAAAGTCTTGATATCATTTATGCAAGATTAAGCCAAGAATCCCTTTATTGTCACTTATTTAAGTCGTCAGCTGAAAAGAATAAAAATATATCATAATATACTACAATTCTATCTAACAGATAACCACCAAAACAATATAACCGAAGCGGACAGAGATAACCACATAGAGAGACGTGGTGAACTAATAACGCCGAAAGTCGAAATGGAACCGGAATCTGAACCGGAACCGGAACCGGAACCGGAAGAGGAAGCAGAAATGGAAATAGAGGAAACGAAAGAGAAGGTGGACAATGGGAATGCTCGAAGAAGTTCTCCTCGCCCTGATAGAGAAACGCGGCCGTTACGACATCATGCCCTGGCACGCAGGTAAATACATAGTACTTAATTAGCGATCTCAATAATGCAAATGTAGATGAGTTACCTAAATAGGTTCAGTAGTTTAAGTGTGAAAGTGGCACAAACATCCATTCTCCTAAACTAATATCAACAAGTAGGATAGTAGGATTATATTGTTTAAGATACTTAAAAAATAATAATTCTTAAAGACTCCAGACTGTAAAAACGATGGTGTTTTTACACCAGAATTAGAAATATAACATAAGTTTTTTTTAACAATAAAAATGTTTGCAAAATGTTTTGTAGATTAAGATCACATAAGTCAGCAGTATCACAATCAGAAAATGAAGAACCAGCGCCGTCCACGTCTACGGGAGAGCAACGGACGTTCGAGACATTATCGTCAAGGTTATTATATAATTTATATTTTTTTTTATTTAGCTTCTCGCTGTATCCCGCAAATAGCAGAATATGCAGAGGGGACAATAGCTTAACATACTTCGTTCCCCACTTTCCGTCGAATTTGAGTATTTCATTTCATTATTGATATATTTCCATGTTTCGTTACCAGAGCGACAAAATGAGAATAATTAATTCCCCCGATTGAAAATAGAACTCGTAACTTTTGCGGTTGCAATTGGTCCCAGTGTCACTGTGTAAAATCATAATTTTAATTTAAAAAATTGAACCATTGTTTTCTTCATAGTATTCTAGTGGAAAGAAAATTATTATGTGATTTGAACACACAGTATCATTATTTAAAATACAATTTTAAGATATTATCTTTGCTGATATCTATGATATCTAAATATTTTGGAAAATATATCTATATTTGGATGTAGTGTCTCTTGGAAACTGCCACAACGCTCTGACTGCTATACATTCTTAAATAGCTACGTTAAAATTCTTGTACGGTATTAAAAGTCTATTACGTTATTCCCCCACACAACGACGGTTTCTGAAATTATCGTGCTATTTATAGAACGCTTTCAGATTTTTCCNGTGGCACAAACATCCATTCTCTTAAACTAATATTAACAAGTAGGATTGTAGGATTATATTATTTAAGATATTTCAAAAATAATAATTCATAAAGACTGTAAAAACGATGGTGTTTTTTTTTTGCACCAGAATTGAAAATATAACATATAAGTTTTTTTAAACACTTAAAATGTTTGCAAAATGATTTGTAGATTAAGATCGCATAAGTCAGCAGTATCACAATCAGAAAATGAAGAACCAGCGCCGTCCACGTCTACGGGAGAGCAACGTACGTTCGAGACATTGTCCTCAAGGTTATTATATAATTTATATATTTTTTTATTTAGCTTCACGCTGTATCCCGCAAATAGCAGAATATGCAGAGGGGACAATAGGTTAACATACTTCATTCCCCACTTTCCGTCGAATTTGTGTATTTCATTTCATTATTAATATATTTCCATGTTTTGTTACCAGAGCGACAAAATGAAAATAATTAATTCCCCCGATTGAAAATAGAACTCGTAACTTTCGCGTTTACAATTAGTTCCAGTGTTGCTGTGCAAAATCATAATTGTAATAAAAAAAAATTGAACCATTGTTTTCTTTTTCTTCTCTTCTTCTTTTCTAGTGGAAAGAAAATTATTTTGTGATTTGAACACACAATATCATTATTTAAAATACAATTTTAAGATATTATCTTTGCTGATATCTATGATATCTAAATATTTTGGAAAATATATCTATATTTGGATGTAGTGTCTCTTGGAAACTGCCACAACGCTCTGACTGCTATACATTCTTAAATAGCTACGTTAAAATTCTTGTACGGTATTAAAAGTCTATTACGTTATTCCCCCATACAACGACGGTTTCTGAAATTATCGTGCTATTTATAGAACGCTTTCAGATTTTTCTACGTTTTCTAAAATATTTTTTATCCTTAGTGTGTAATAAAACTTAAAAATTCCAAAAAATATAATATAAGAAATAATGATTTGGTCCAACAGTGTGGGCAGCAGCGGGTCGTCGCTGAGCGAGGGCTGGGCGCGAGGCGCGCGCGCCGCTCCGCCCCCCGCGCCGCCTCCTCGCAACCCCCTCTCGCAGCTATTAGACAAAGTATGACGTTTACATTATTTACCTTACTTTTTAATAAAAAAACAAGGCATACGAGCGTAAGGTAGGCATGCCCAATTTTAGAAAAACATCGATATCTGAACTGTTGAAGATCCATGTTAATTAAATAAATACACCTTCTTTTTCTCAGGTAGGCAAGTGGCAAATAATACCTCGACAGGGTACGGAACATCTTCCTTGTAGAGTTTATGGCGCAATACATCTCGCGAGACTATTTGGTGAGTTGGTTCGCATTCGTAATTGCGGAAGTTCCGCATCGATTTTAACACTGTATTCGCATTTCACTCCCCTCTATCCCTTTTATAAAACCAAAATTAAAATATAAAAAACATGAAACCTAAAAGATACATTGTGGTTCCTAAAATTATTTTTTTTAATTAAAATAAATTGATTTCAAAAGACAGATAAATACAAGTTCTCTACTTGTACTTTGTCAAAAATGTACTCTAAACGTATCTCCAAAAATACCCTCATTTTAATATATATAAATACTTCACCTATATTAAAATATTATTTTTGTTACAGTGAAGTTACCTGATTTTTTAAATGCAACACAAATGCCAGATTTTAAATTAAAATTAATTTTAAAACACATAGATATGTTTGTACAGTAAGTATCAATTTTTGTTTAATATTATAAATCATTTTGAGGCCATTATATCGACTGATGCTGCAGCTATGGATTTGTTTCCCACTCGGGTAGGGAGATTATTTTTAACTTATTTTCATATTCCCCACACGCAAAGTCTTGAAAATTGGACGGTGCGTGTGGAATGGACTTTATTAATTATTTATACAACACCTCTGCTAACCCTGCTATGCGGAAGAAAGCGTGGAGCTACCTTTAATAAATATTAATGCTTGTCTATAATTGAAAATAATATTTCAGTATTTATTACATTTTTAAACTGTTATTTCACTCTTAGAAAATAGTTTTTTTTAATAAAAAAAATAAAATAAGTAATAATATTTCAGGTATTTGGACGAACACAGTGAGTGGTTTGGTGAAATGTACTATGTGAATGACGGTGTGTCGCGTTCACACTGAAGTTTTAAACGTATTGTTATAACAAGCAACGAAGTTACTGCGAAATTGTTGGACATTCAGAGATTATGAAGGAGTATATGGGAGCTTTAAATAAAAACTGATAAAGTGAACTAGTGAACTGTTGAATTTTAGTGTTTTTTTCTTTTTTTTTACTATTATTTCACTTGAATCTATCATTAAATGATTTTTTTCTATTGAAAGTGATGTAGTGTAATGACTTCTTAGTTTATATCTCTTTTTTTTTTGTGTATTAATTTGATACTGGCTACACTGAATTTGGATTCAAATTCAACTTACATTATATTGACAAAGCTTATGAGAAATGCATAATTTTTAGCAATGTAGGCAGAAGGAACCTAGTGTTAAGACATTCCGTTTCCCACGCAATACCAACCTAATTTTTGAGACTACTCTTTGAGTCTGACCTCTACGCTACACTTTGTCTTGCTACCAGAGCAAAGAAATTAATATAAATAATTCTCAGAAGAATCGAACTCGCAACCGTCACGTTTACAGTCATTCAATATTATTATTTTTTTTATATATATATTTTGAAAGTGGTGTAAGTCCATTTTGGAGAAAAATGAGCTATCACGTAATTCATGCTTAATTTAATGTAATTTTTTTATATATAACTAGTCCGTGTTTAATTTCTCAAAAAAACCCATGTTTTGAACAACTTAAAATCGGTTGGTAAATGAAATTGCATAATCATCGACATACTAACCTTTAATTTTCTCGAAACAAAAGAAAATGGACTTACACCACTCTCAAAATAAACGGTCAATATATTGACATTTGACATAGCATACGAGAAATGTCCCAGTACCTCTACTCTCTACTTTATCTAAAAATCTCAAATTAGACGCTAAAGTCAAGGTATACCTTGAAAAAGCAATAATTGTTATATTTTTGTCTAGTGTGGCATTTCCAATGCCCGTTGCCAGAGATGTTATGAATGTAAAATTACGATACGTTAATTCGAAATAGCAGCCATCTGCGTGAAATTTAAACTTTCTTATTTTTTTGCATAAAACTTGTTAAGAAACTATTTTGATTGTCTTAAATATACAGTTGAATATACTATCTGCCTACGTATTTTTTTAAATAAACGTGGTCTGCGAAATTTAACAACGTTTTCAGCGTCTCTTAAAAAAAGTAAAAGTAAAAGTTAAGTCTAAGTTCACGTAGATGGATGACTCCATCTACGTGAACTTAACTTCTCCTGGTTTGTGAATTAAGGTGTCGATTACTTTAAGGAATGCTACATCGGATTCAGTTAACGATAATATAATATATATTATCGGTGAATTTCTGTTAGTGTTATTAATTTGTTTTTTTGTTTGTCGGCTCGGTCAGGCAAAATAAAAAAATTGTCATATTAATTTGGAGTTCGAACATATCCATATTATTATTATTTAAAACTTTTATTTAGGATTCGTTTACGATATTTTTTTATTCAATATTTTTTATATTCGATAATTTCGTCACAATTATGGAGGTCTATAACATCGCTGCTCGTAATATTATTTTAGTAAGAAAAAATAGTTTTTCTACCAGTCACTTGTATTTCAGTTTGTTATCTTTGGATCTCATTTGAAGCTCGCTTATTTTTGTAATATAATGAAAATAAAAAAATGTGATCACAATTATTTGTTTTATTCAGATATTATTATTTTATTTCACAAATAAATCATAACTTTAACAATATCTATAACAAAGTTTCGAAATCTGTTTTAATATAAGCTACACAATGTTTAGTTGCTATTAATGTACAGTAATCTTTTTTTGGGCTATTAGAACAACACATTTTTATTAAATTCTATGTCAACATTTTGAAAAAAAAAAATACATTAAAAATAACATGTGTATTGTTTAAATTTTAATTTTATTTTGCCTTATTGATTAATCATTTAATTTGCATGTAATATTACGACACACAATCACTTTTATTCGATATACGAGTCAATATAGAAGAACTTCTTTTTGAGCTTTTAGAACTTTTTTTGAGTTAATACCAAAGTTAATAAGTTTCATGTTTTGGACAATTGAGTATTTTTTGATATGTGTGCTCTAGAATCTTGTATTGAGTCGATCCGATGGAGATTATTTCATTTGCTTCCAATCATTTATAAATGCAATATTGTATTTTTTTTGCACTGACAGCCTCTTAAAGAAAAGTTATAAAAGGTGTTTAAGGCACTGAGATTATTTCATAAATTAGATCAAAATAAGACAAGACATTACAAAATGGTTTCCAACCCACTTGTAATTTTAAAAAAAACCAACGAGTTATTTTTTTAATGTTTTAACATACACTTAATACCTACTCAACTACACCAATGTTCCATTTAGTATAGTTTTAATGACTAATTTCGTTCATCACAAAAAATCAAATTGAATTACAAAAAAATCACATACGAATCATATACAAGCAAATACTTTATCCAGTTTTTTTAATAAACAGTAAATATCCAATAATTTTTTCGAGGTTTTTCATAATTGAGTAGTTATTTTATTTAGATTGACACATGTATGTGTTATATATATATCTGCTATAGTCAATTAATATTTATTGAAATTAACAAGAAATATTACGAAAACATTCCAATTACCAATCTGGACGGTGATTGCTTTATTTGCTTAAATATGATTCACATAATGACTATCACTAACAACTCTTGCAGCCATTTAATAAGCAAGATAAATAAGATAATTGAAACTTCAAAATATAAGCAATAAAAAAGTAAGTAGAATATTATTTTCTTTTTATATTCACGTAGTAAACCGCATGTACCGCGGGGTCCACCAAATTTTTGCTGTATACAAAATGCAGAGTGAAACTAAAAAAGGAATAATTACTAATAAAAAAATACAAACAAGAAACAGTTTTAAATGGTCACTACACACAACAAACTCATATAATCAAAAACATTTTAATTTCTAACAATCATTTTCCATTCTGTGTATGACACGGCGATATTCGGTTTCTAAGGAGAGATAATGAGCAGAGAGACGGGCCTGTGTCTCGGGCAGTCCACTGGAACTTAACGTTATGGCGTATTCTTCAGGTTTTAAAACTTTTTGGAGTTTTTTCATTTCCAATTTCTTTTTCTGGAATATGACAAACGAATATATTTATAAACATAGTAAAACTACTGGGCCTGGAAGGGATTGTCCTGTCCGGTAATTAAATGTCACAATAAATATGTTTTCTATTTTCAGCTTGAAGCTGTATCCTGCGTATAGCAGGGAAGAAACAAATTCTAGCATTAATACACTCCATTCCCTATTTTCTACCGAAAGCTCGAAGCATTCGATGTTAAATGGCGGACCTCAACGCCGCGTTTTACCTTGTTAATAGGGCGAGGAAATAAAAATATTAAATAATTCATTTTCCCAAACAGGATTCAAACCCAGAACGAAGGTTTACAATCACTTAAGTATAGTACGGTGGCTACATTCAAGTTTTTATATGTTTTCTTAAAAGTATTTTTTTATTATTTACTTACTTGGAATGGTGCATTAAGCCTATTCTTAACATCTAATCTATAATTTAAATATCCAGCCTTGTCGGACGTGTTTGTATTCTTCAGGCGCAATATCTCATAAACGCGTCTTGCTTGTTTCTTATTAATTTTGTACTTGCTACGCGCTTGATTCGCCATTTCTGCTGTAAAGCTGAAATAATTGAAATAGATATTAAATAAACTTGTAGCAGAAAAAAAAAAGATTTACCTACCATCTCACCCAAACACTTTCTTTTTCAGTAAAAATGTTATGATTGCTAAATCGGCATTTAGAACAGTTTTTATATTATGATCGCGAATTGCTACTATATTATTTTATTAACTACAACAAATTAATCAATATTCTGTAAAACTACACACCCTTGTGTTAATTTTTCGGGTTGAAATGCCGTCAAAGATTCACAGTTCTTGGCATCAACATAGTCCCTGATCCTTTGGAAGTCTTGGGACGGATCCTCTACTGTTATATCAATTACTTCCGGTTGAATTATGAAATGAGAATAGGTTGCCTGTAAATAGTTTATAATTAAATTAATATAAGCGTGGCCGTCGTGGCGCAGTGTCTGTTTGTAAACGCGATTTTTGACTGTTAGATCCCACTCCTTAGAATAATTTTCATTTCTCTGCTGTGGTAGACAAAAAGGCTGTGTTGAGTTCGGGCCGCGCTTTGCGTCGACACCAGCGAGAAAATGAAAATATTTAATTTCCCCGAGTAGAAACCGTACCCATACCACACCAATTGCGTTTACTTTCATGTCCTCTGCGCCACGACTGGCCTCAAAAGCCGCAGATATTTTTATATATATTTCAAAAACCTGTTTCCTTTTTTTTATTATTGAATTTTACCTGTAATAGTTGAGCACAAATCCCCAGTTTCCTAAATGGTGGCAGCGTCAGCACCTGCGAGACGCGAGGGCGCGTGTGCGCCGGGTACGCGTAGTAGCGGTACGCCGTTGCGTACGCCGCTGTGGCGTACCGCGTCGTCCCTTCACTGGAGCGAAACTTCTCGAAACTACAAATATTACATACATATATAAAATCAAATTAGCTTCACGCTATATCCCGCACACAGCAGGGCAGGCAGAGGGAGATTAGTGTTAAGACACTCCGCTTCCCACTTTCCACCGAATTCTGGAGGCTTTACGTGTTGAGTGGCGAAACTCAACGCCGGCCTTTGCTTCAACACCAGATTGAAGAAATGAAAACAGAAATTAAAGTAAATATTTCATTTCCTCGAGTGGGGATCGAATCCACAACTAGTCAATTTTGCAGCACACTTTGTGCCCCTGCGCCACGACTAGCCTCTACATATATAGATTACATAATCTATATATGTAGAGGCTAGTATATTTAATTAATGTTTATTTCATACTACTTATCAATAATATTATAAATGTGAATGTCTGTGAGGATCAATGATTGTTTCCCTTTCATGCAATAACTGCAGAACCGATTTAGATGATGTACATGACGATATAATATAGTTTATACATAAGAATAACACATAGTCTATTTATGCTAAATAATATAACAATAAGATTAAGCAGGTGAAGTCAAGTTTGGGTCACTAGTGTTTTATATTGTGGGCCATCCATTAATGACATTACACAAAAATATTTTTTTCTTCATCTCCATCTGAATGGGATGGGCTTACTCATAGTCACTTCAAAGATATGTATATAATAGCCATTATATCAATTAACCTTGTATGATATAACTTCAATTGAAATGTTATTAGCAAAAAACCTCCGCCACTATTAGATCCAAATCCATTAAGATATAAAAGGCAGTATTGCTATAGACAATGTATATCATGTAACAATGCATTATACAGGTCCATATAAGATGACTGCCATCTCTCAAATATCAATATCAATGTGACAGTATCAAATCACAATAATCATTCTGTAAATAGTTTCTTGAATTAACATTACTGGACCAACATCCTTCCTGTACATGTAGGTTGGTAGAACTCAACACTGCCTTTTGTATTCCATAGAAAATTAAAATGAGTCACTCCTCTGAGTGACTTTCAAACACACAACCTTTACTTTCATGTCACAATCTCCGAGCACAATGCTACAGTGGGATAGCCTCAATATAAAAATATAACTGTAATAAAACTATAATTTAAAAATACATTTATAATATCTATAGTAAATATTAAACTTACACAGTAAAAAAAGTCCATTGATCATCATCACAATCTATAAAGGAAGCCGCATCCACATACCATAGCAAAAATGTTTGTAAACGCTCATGGTAATCTAGAAAACCTGGTGTAGATACCTCAGAGTAATAAACTTCAAATGTTCTGCTTTCTCCACCATCATCTAAAATAACACATTTAACAGTATTATTCCACTATGGATAAAACAATATTACATATTCTATACAGAAATTCATTTCAATTCATTCAAGCTACATCGAAATTCTTATACACCTGTTATAGCACAGTCCACGAGTTGAAGCACTCTATGTTAAGGCTTTCTGAACTTTAGCAATAAAATAGTAGCATTAAAAGTTATTAAAAGTTAAACCATCTACATCTTACTTAAGGGCAGCCATGACTTGTCGATTGCACTGTACAACAACTGATTGTATTGTATCTCTGTGAGGAGATGCTTACTAATTTCCAGTACATAAATATTATTTGCCAAACATGATTGACAAAATATATCATAAATAGTAAATACTATTTATGAAATATTTTTAACATTTGTAAAGTACAATTCTACACTAAGATAAAAAATGTATTTAATTATTTTTATTTATATTTGATTAATTTTGAAGGCATTGCGGCATAGTGGCAATCTGTAAATGTGGTAGTTATTGGTTTCATCTTCATTGTTAAGTTAATTTTATTGCCTTATAATTATTTATTATAATTAACCAAGACAGAGCATATAAGCAAAACAGTAGTGACATGGTTATTATAAATAAGGTTCTTAAGAGACACACTTTATATGACACACTTTTTTATATAAGCAATTATATAGGTAACAAATGCATATATACTAATTTTAAAATGAAAATGTCAAAAATGCATTTTATAACTAAGCATTATAAATAATTGAATTTATATTCAATTCAATCATCACAAACGTCTAACTCAGTTAACTGACTATGGTTAACAAGAAATAAAAAGAACAAGATTTAAATAATTGTTGCTGGGATAGTGTCCAACTGTAAATGCAATGCTTGCATGTTCTATCCACATTGGGGGTAGGAGTTATTTGTATGATTTATATTTACTTACAAGGTTGGGTTGTAAATGAATGTACAAGATTTCCATGTGGTGTGAATAACTTATCCTTTTCTATCATTGATACAAAGAGATCTAGATTTGTAACATAGCCAGGAGCCAACACTTTTTTTAAAGCCCCTTCTATATCATCAGCGTTCATTTTTTCAGAATTATTTGGTTCAATCTGTAAATGATCCAATAGTATTAAAAAGAATATTGTAATATACTAATTTAAAGAAAAATGGTACAATAATTTAAAAATAACCTTGTCTGTGTAAGATATTCCAAGATAAGTCTTCAAACTTCCTGCACTATAGTAAAGTTGAATTCTTAAATCTGTATAACCAAAAATATTTTCATTATCTCCAAAGACTTGGTGACACATTTCGGGGCCGAAAGTAGTGTCAACATTTTCAATATCATCAGCTGATCTGACTGCAAGGAAGGTTATATTAAAGATACAAGAATGTTAAAATCTAAATTAGGTACACGGAAACAAAATACTTACCTAATTTTATTTCTAAAACTTCGTTTCCATCAACAACCAAATGTTCTAAAGCGTCTGCCATTATTCAAATAAGATTGTAATTTGTAAGTAACAAAAGCTAACGATCAACGAAGTTTCTCATTCCAATTCGACTTCCCGCGCAAAATACCGCCAATTTTTTGTAGATTTTTATCCTTAAATACAAATGAAAGTGAATAGTAAACCTCTATTTTCCCTTTATTACACTTTACTAAAAGCTAATATGTTAAATGAAGAAAATTTTAACATTAATAACTAACAATACAAAGTAAAAATAATATAAATACCAGTTAAAGACCAGTCAAATACTCTAATCTTGTGCATAAGTGCATATATTGACATTATACTTTTTAAATTTAATTAATAAAAAGTTGACAGCAGTAAAATAACTGTTTCTTTAAAATTAAACATGTACAGTACGGTACAATAAACAATTTATAAATAAAATAAAAATCTATTAATGGATTTATTGTCATTTCTATATTTTACTTTGCATTGTTGATATAGTTTATTCAATTTGAACTTATTAATAATGTTACCTGTGAATCAAATTTAAGATTAGATTTTTAAATATATTGCGGTATGTAGCTATGCAATATGTCATAACTAATATACTTGCTACAATGCTACAGAATAGTAAAATGATAAGTAAAAATATTACAAAACACAAAATAAATCATTGAAATATCGCACCAATCTAAAGACATCAGTTAAATAAAACATTTAATGTGTCACCTACCTTAGTAAAATTACTTTGTACGTACAATGCTATCATTTTACTATTAATTTCTTTAGCTACCCTCTCAGCCACTGTAACTTTTATTGCATTACTATGTACGCCTATTCGATATAACTTTAATACTTAATATTTTGTAATTTTCTCTGTAAGTGATTTCAATATAAATCTTTTGAGAAAATAAATGTCTCTAACCGAAAAAAAAACCTACCGTCCTTTTTTTATAATATTCAGAAATATATCCGGATACGGAATGTTATCCTATAAAGATAGTATTTACAATATACGAATAATATGAAAGTTATCTTTCAGACATAATATAAATACAAATCATGATTTTCCTTTAATCTGTCAACATACGGCCATTATGTGACGTCATTATGGCCTGGTTGGGTTAGGTTTGCTTGGAAATTTTTGTTAAAAATCTTGTATTTTAGTGTAATATATGTTGTGCTACTTATTTTAGATTAGTAATATAAATACCTCAAACAGTAGCAGTAAGTCTGGTGCCAAGAAGTGATTATCTCGGCGACATTTTGTGGCGAAAATGAATCGCCATGAAGGTGGGTAATGATAATCAAAATTTGTGCGATGCTTTTGTCACTGTATATTTCTTTGCTAATTCATTAAAAATTGTAACTGTACCATTTTTTGTACTTTTTCATGCAAATAATACTGACCGTTTTTGTTTAATAAACAAGATACAGCGTTTAATATTGTATTATCAATTTCAGGAGTCAGCTGTGATTCTTGTTTGAAAAATAACTTTAGAGGACGACGATACAAATGTTTGATATGCATCGATTACGACTTATGTGCCGCTTGTTATGAATCCGGCGCAACAACAAACCAACATACAACAGAGCATCCAATGCAATGTATTCTTTCCAGAAGTGACTTTGGTAAAAAAATATTTATTACTGACTCAACATTAAACAATTGGCCTACATTTTTTATGTGAGAAATCAGTGTTGTGTCAGAGCTGTAATAAGATTAAAGATATAGAAAGAGATATTTATTTAATTAGTGAGAAAGTAAATAAACTTTAATTGTTTATAAACAAAAAGTATGTTAGTGTCAAATAATAAATTCACTTTAGTAGGTCATTCAATATTTAAAAATAAAAACAAATTTATAATGAGTTTTTAAATTTGACTATCTCAAATATGAATTAATTTTACAAATTACATTATTGTTGATTTTTTTTATGTACTATAAGCAATTTTATAAAATATCTGTTAATGTAAGGAAATAATGAATGGAATGAATTTCAAGGCAACTTTTGATAAATTTTTAATACTTAAGTAAATAGAAGTATTTTTAATACTTGATTAGGAATAACTAAGTTTATAATAAAACATTTGTGTTTCTTTTTAGATCTCTACTATGGCGGGGAAACACTTGCACTTGAACAACCACAGGCATACACTTGTCCTTTTTGTAATCGTATGGGTTTCACAGACACTGCTCTCATGGAACATGTAGCCGCAGAACACGCAGACACAACATTAGCTGTGAGTTACCAATAATTAGAATGCAATGCAAATTTGAGGTTTTATTTTTATTAATATTAATAAACCTTACAAATAAAACAATTATATAAACTCATAATTATATATGCATGTTTTACAGCTCTTGCTATAACACATATTAATTGATGTATTATTTTTTTAAAAATTCCTTACATTTAATTATTTTAATTAATATAAATTTGAAAAACCCTACCTTAAAATAAATTTTGATTAATGTTATTGTTAAAATATATGTATTTAATCTTTAAAATTAAATATAATTAAATTAAAATTATATATGAACACGTAATTAACACATAGTTCCTTAAGTAATTTGTGTTTGTATATGCTCTCTTGGTTTTTTTTGCACAAATAGTTAAGTATTCCGAAATTAATAAAGTTAGTCTAACCTTTCCATTTAGGGTAGTGCATTAGTTATGAAAAAAAAGAAAATTAAAAAGACTACTATCATAAAATTTGTGAATCTAAATACATACAAAACTAATTTAGTATGAATGTTTTACAGCTGTTTTAATTTTAAACTTTCATTTTGCTATTAAAAAAGAAACTCGTTTTTATAATATTTTATTAACATATAATTCTAATTCAATTTAAGGTGGTATGTCCAGTTTGTGCTTCAATGCCAGGTGGAGAACCAAATTTCGTGACTGATGACTTTGCAGGACATCTTACACTCGAACATCGAACTGGACCTAGGGATCTCATATCATTTCTCATATCCTTTTTAATATTATTATTTAATTGCAAATTAATAAGCCATTGTGGGTTCGCTTCTCATTCAGAGAAGCTAAATTATTTTCACTTCTTTGCTCTGGTAAGATAAACTGTGACAAGTTCCAAAATGTGACAAATTGATAAGCAATGTTTATAGTCACTCATTATTTTTGAGTGTGGAATATTTATTTTATTTCTTTTCCTCTCTCTGGTAATGAGGTAAAACGCGGCGTTGAGTTCCGCCACTCAACACCTAACGCAGGCTACAAATTAATTTTGTTGCTCTGCTCTGGTAAGAAAAAAAGCTTAGGTGTTGAATTCCACAACTTAACATGCAATGTTTCCAAAATTGAACTGAAAAGGGGAATCTGGGTTTATTAATATTACATCCCCTCTGCCTACCGTGCTATATGTGGGATACAGCGTAAAGCTAAAACCAATTCAATGAGTCCTTAACCATGTTACACGATGAGCCAAGTGGCATCCGACACGGCGGTGTACGCCGCATGCCGCCTCCCGGACGCGGTGTTAGTCGCGCGAGACGCACCAATATGCAATTCAGGTACTAATATTTCTTGTTTATAAAATATTTTTTAAGCTTCTGTTAATTCAAATACTATATTAAATATCCCACGTCTTTTAGAATTGTTCTTTGGACTCTGATTTAATTTATCTAAAGTTTACTAAAATTTTTGGCTCTCTATTATGATAAACCATATAGTATGTTTTTTTCATATCTAATGTTTTGGTAGTGAAGCAGCAAATAAATTCGAACTACAATTATTCACAACGTAACAAATAACTAAAAATGCGTACAATGAAATGTCCAACACAACAGACACATAAACATCGACAAGTTATGGCCGCTCTAAAGTTAACCGTAGATGACTGACTAGACTTGATTTTAGGATTTGCTTTTTTCTTAATTTTTTTTCGAAATGAACGAATTTTCGGACGCAAGAGTCTATGGCCTCTAATTTGAGAGCGGCCATGACTCATATAATGATATATATCACAACAAGAACTTTATGAATTGTCGAAGTTACGGGCGAACAGCTTGGTACCATTTAGTGACACCAAACTTTTTGAGATGCGAAGCTAATTTGCCTCGTAAAGTATCTGTCGGGCTGTAACCTTGTAACGCGTTGTTTATTTATTACTGAAATATAAATTTTTAATGGGTACGGTCCTTGTCCTCGATATGTTTTATATCATAATAAAAAAACCCTCATAATGCGTAACTCACGCGCGCGTCGCTTGTGGTTTACATGTCGTTCAGCACGAGCGGCGGTATCTCGTCGCTGTCGCCGTCGTCGCGGGACGCCGTCGTGGACCCCATCGCCGAGCTCCTGTCGCAACTGTCGGGCGTGCGGCGCGGCGCGCAGCCCGGCACGCCCAGCCAGCTCCAGCAGTTGCAGATGCAGCTGCAGTTGGAGAGGCAACAGGCGACGGTGAGTTTTTGTTTACAAGGTGGGTAGAGTTTGGCGTTTTACCAGGGCGAGGTAATGAAAACAGTTTATTATTCAAAAAATTAACAATTGATGCTTAGGTAACACATATTCAGAAATTGTTAATATTAGTTAACAAAATAATAAATTAAATTATAAATTCATATTAAAATTTCCATTCTTTTATCAATATTTTAAAATATTATGCAAAACAAATGTATGAATGACCATACAGTCTTGTACAGAAAGTAAACCCATATCAGCGCATTTGTTTACAAGACCAACATACGTCATAAAGAGCAATATGACTTCAACATTTTTATCAAAATAGTGCAAAATTTTAAAATGATAAACTTAAACACATTTATGCCATTGACTGATACTCACACCACTAAGTAAGATCTTGTTGTGTAAATAAATATACAACATTTTAAGGCTTCCTAGGCGATTAAAGCTATTATCACAAAAATTAAGTAGATTTACAGAAGTTATTGACAAATATAAAAACCTTACATCCTTGTACTGAACTTAGCTTCACGCTATATCCCCAACAGGGTAGTCAAGGAGTTACAATAATTAAATTAGGAACCATGTTAAAGCTTGAATGGGTTAAAAGAGATAGAGCTCAAGCTTCAGTCTAATGATTGAATAGATTAATTATTAAACGCTAAACTTATAGATCGTGCATACAAAAATTATTGTGCCTATAAAAATAACACATAAGTATAACTACGAGACGATTATAAATATGACGGATAATTTTCCTCATCTTCAGATAAGTATCCGACTGTTTACATTATTCCTTAAAGCATCATTTTTGCATGTGCAGGCGGCCCGGCAGCAGCTGGAGCGCTTGCCGCGGCGGCCGGCGGCGGCGAGCTCAAGCGCCAGCGCGCCGCCTCCCGCGCCGCAGCCCGCCGCGCAGCCGCCGCTGCAACCCGACGCGCAGGACTCGCAGTACCTTCTCGCTGGGTTTCTCGGTAACATACATTTATTGAATAATTACTTTTATTAAAAGTATATAGTAGTAGCTCTAAAAGGAGAATTGGCAGACCAAAACGGAGATGGCGGGACGAGCTGGACCATTATAGGCCTGACTGGTACTCAATAGCACTAAATAGACCGGAATGGAGGAAGTGGAGAGAGGCCTTTGCCCAACAATGGGATGATGTAGGCTAGGGAAAAAAAAAAAAAAAAAAAAAAGTATATGAATTTAATATTGGATGTTTCCAAGTGATGTAGGTTTTCTGAACTAACCAAATCCAATCTAGCTTCACGCTGTATGTATCCCTAGCGGAGTAATCAGATAAAACGGAAAGATCTCTTCATACTTCTTTCGCCTCATCCACTGTCAACCACCTCTTCATATATCTGCCCTCTGATTTTTACGTGACCTTCCGCCAGTATCTTTGATACTGTGTTTACGACGAGCTCAACCGAAGTCTCCTACCCTACCTACGCCTAGTACGCCGGTCCAGAAAGCGATCTAGTTGCCCGGTAAATCGGTTGTGTCCTTTCCACTTGGTCTCAGGCACATAAATAACATCGAAATCTCTGTCATCCATCACATGTAATAATTCATTCATCTTCTTTTCCATCCTCTTACTTTCCACAAAACTATTTGTAGATTCGTCCTCTATAGAATTATCTATGGAAATTTTACGTCAATTTTACTTTGAATTTGTATTATAGATGTCGCTTAAAGTGCCAATGACTGGATATTTCTCCCTATATGTAGTGAGACAAATAATGATATCAAGAAACGTTAAATCCACAGGCGCTACAAATGGAGCAGACACAGCTGAGACTGAGTCCCGCGCGGCGCTGCTGCGCGGGCTGATGCTGGCGTCGCTGGGCCGTGCAGCGCC
>JAKRZM010000550.1:595188-633904 GCA_036379175.1 Heliconius cydno galanthus
CGCGCGCGTCGCGGCCGCGCGCCGGTGACGTCCGCGGTCGTCACCGGTCGCGCTATGTTGTTTTATGCTAACACTTTTTAGTGGATGCTTATGTTTGTTTTGTTGGCTTTACAAATATCAGTGTGATTTCCTTTATTATTATTATTATAGAGAATACTTAGTTATGGAATGTTTTAATCGATTTCAAATATAAATAAACAAGGTAAAAAAATACACGCGATCACGGAATGACTGTTCGTTAGTTGTGATTGTGAACGGGAGAGGAGTCCGTCTAACCGCTAGCATTGGATGTTAACTTAGAGACCAAAAGCAGTATTGAGAGTGATTTTTTTGTTATGAGATTATGTTATGTTTGTCAAATATTTGTAGTTATATAATTAATAGATACATGTATTTTTATAAAGGCAACATCTAACACTATGCTACACGTATATATTACCGTGACTCCTCTCCGGCATAATTAATATTCTTTAGTAAAAATCAATTGAAAAGCTACTTACACTAAAATTGTCACTAGCTACTCAAAGTGCTTCTTAGTTTCATCATTATACTCCAACATTACGAAATGTTTGTATGTACCCTAATTAAATTCTATAATATTAATTCTGGTATTTATTTTTATTTCAAAACCCTGTCGTGGAGTACGAACTGTGGGTGATGATTATGACCTTCTAATAATTTAAAGTGTCAATAATAGTTGTTTTACAGCAATATTGAAATAAAAATCTCAAAATACTAATTTATTTTTCTTTAACATACCCCACACACTTTTATTTCATTTTATGTAAACATAGGCTATAGCTTCCCTTCCATAGTTATTTACATATTATAATAAAAAGCAAAAACAATTTCTTGTCTAACTGAGAACTCCGAAGATTTATTTAAATATGATTAATGAAAAGTTGTTCAAAAAACTAATTAAATTTAAATAAAAAAAACAAGCAGAAGCATTAATTTAACAAGGGAAGAATGTAACATTGGTCTTAGCACTGTCTCAAATAAGAATTAACTGGAATCAAAATATGCTTTACATACAATAACTATAACAACCAAAGAAGTAGAGCAAGCAAGCAACGACACAAGATAGATAATTTTTGTTGATAATTTCAATAAATATAGGTTTTGTTAATAACATAACTATAGAAAGAACAATACAAACAACGATTGTTTTGAAATTTTGAAAAAATCTCATTGTTTTAATGAGGGTCCCTTGCAGTTAATTAAGTAATAATTGAAATTTTTCATTTTCGATAGCTTATCTAGGGACCATCGACAAGAAAGCTTTGGAAAGTTCTTCCTCGCTGTGATAGAATTTTTCAAGGATACAAATACAAAGGCCTCCTTTGTAGCAGAAAATTTCAGTAGATGAAATGAGAATTTACAATTGCGGTCAAGTCTAAAAGAAGCGCTGTTATCTGAGATGGCTCAGATCGTTTGATTTATATGAGGTGCCGGAAAATGATATTAAAATATTGTTGTAAAGTATTAGACATTATATATTTCTATTAAATATCTTTTTTAATTAAAATATAAAAAGAAAAGAAAAAGAACAAATATTTTTTATTTTTCTTTAACATGTTAATTTTTTTAAATGGGATTTGAAAGAGGAAAGTTATTAATTCTACTCGTTCATAATTAATAAATTCCATAACTTGTAAACAAAAATTATATACTATAAAAAATTTTGTTATTATTTGAGAAGCGATATACAAACATATTTAAATATCACTAAAATACTACGTTACTACGGTCCTTATTTAGTAACCACTCTCAAATCTGAGATGGATCTTGAGTTGCCGTTTTCATTCAGAAATTGAATATGAATAAAAATGGCATCTCAAATTTGAGAGCGATATATGGGTCATACACAAATAGCGACCTAAATGTGTACGAAAAAAAAAAGTGAAATATTTGTTCAAAATCACTCTCATTTAATTCTTATAGATTAACCTAATACAGGAAAAATATGAGACCAGATCATTATTCGTTTTCGAGAAAGATATTCGATGCATAATTTTTTGATGACCACAGAACGGACACAGTTCTACAGAAAAGTATAAAGTATTAGTGGTACATTTATTTGATTGGTTTCGTACTTCTAATAATAATCGTATTGGTTAATAACGACCTTGATTACGATATGACATCAATATTGTCACGAAAAAACTTAAAAAATCTAGTAAATGTCAGATTCATACAGCAGATTCCTTCAGTCTTAAAAATGTAAGGTAATAAATAGAAGAAAAAATATAATTTCTTACATTTACTGAGTAGCAAGTATATTAATCCATGTTTTCTTATCGTTATTTGTTTGTTCATAATAGTTTCAGTTATTTTCTGCATAACTCAATGGAACTAAACTTAAAATCTTTGTTTAAACAATGAATAAATTTATAAATAATGTTAACGTAACGATAATGATACTGTAACAAATACTAGCCTCTTAAAACAATAAGAAAGAGTCCTAATCAAACTAAACAATATCTATTCATTAATGAATGGCCAACAATTATATCGAAAAAAATTGATAAAATTAAGTTTGCTTCGTCATTTTCAAAAAACTCTTTGTATCTTAATTAGATCTTTAAGTAAGGGATCATGTCTCAAATTTGTAGAAATAGAGCAGATAGATGTTGTCTTAAGTTGTAGCGACTGATAATCAACGAGTAGTAAAGAAAGACCCAAGTGTGTAAATAAAAAAATTGATTGGTTGAACTTTTGATGCATATTAACAACAGTAATTTTGACAGAATAATAATAATAATAAAGCCGCAGGGCAGCTTGTTGGGGAGTGGTGACCCCACGGACCTGAGTCCTCCGAAGAGGAATTGTAATCTATCCCCCGCCTCTGGCTTTCCTTTATTGGCCGGCAGAGTGGAGCGCAAGAGCTCGAAAGGGTGGAAGTGTTCAAATGTAATGCATAATAACGGGGAATCCCGCTCACGAGCTCCTCGTGATGGTGAGCTCTGCTGCTGCTTCTCTCTACACTCTTAGCCGACCACCCCGACGTTGCGCCCGAAGCATTACGCCGCTTTGTGGGGGCCCATCTAGTGGGAGGCGAGTCACCGTCCACCAACCATTCAATTTGAGACTATTGTAAAGGCGGACGTCCAGTAGTCTCATCCAATAGCCAGTCCATTCAAATTCCATTCCATAGTCCTAGTTTAGATTTCCATATTTTCCATAGTTCCTACGCATTAACCGGCGACCATCTCTGGGCAATTACCTGTGGTTGCCCAGCGATGGATCCCGGCTGATGCGTCACAGTAAAACATTTGTATATTCTCTTAAGGACCTCTACGTGTTGGACCTGTGTCCCCACGCAAGCCTTCCAAAGGACCGGGTTCTTTTGAACCCGTGAATCTTAAAAGAGAAACATAATAATAATAATAATATTTATTAAATTAATATTTTATACATAACAATAGCAACTTTAATCGGTAATAACTGCAGAAGTATTAACTGTGTCGCAGTTATTAGCTCCCGCCTCGCAGCCGGTGAAGCTAATATGTAAATCATCTGCTGGTGATGATGATCAATGTCGATCAATGTTTTGTTTTATAGATATAATGGCACATTATTAGTTAATAATAGCATCTTGTTTAGCTCTACTTGTCTCACGTCTTTTCTTCTCTTCATTGCTTTAGTGCACCCCAGATCTATTTGAATAGGGTAATGTGGCTTGAACAATGTAAAAATGCTAGCTAAGCTATGATTTCGTTATTTAAGGTAATAACTTAAACCACTTGACACTTGTAAAATGCTACGTTTAATATAATACGTTTAGTATAATCTGAAACATTAGTCTACATTTAATTTTACAAGATATATACGATATATTGATTTTATGTGCCTATATAAGTATATAAGTACAAATATAAGTAGCACATACTTACCAAAATACACTAAAAATAGGAAAGATGCATTGATCTTTTACAAAATAAATAAAATACACGATTCTTTTTATTGGAATATAAAAATACACATCCGTCTTGCGTAATGGGTGTAAGCAAATTATAGCTGTCTAATATTACCAAATTAAAGGATATTACATTTAAGGTAACTTTAGTAGAAATTTTTTAATGCAGATTTTTTTTGGATCACAGAAAAGATTCAAATACNTTCATTGCTTTAGTGCACCCCAGATCTATTTGAATAGGGTAATGTGGCTTGAACAATGTAAAAAAGCTAGCTAAGCTATGATTTGTTATTTAAGGTAATAACTTAAACCACTTGACACTTGTAAAATGCTATACGTTTAGTATAATCTGAAACATTAGTCTACATTTAATTTTACAAGATATATACGATATATTGATTTTATGTGCCTATATAATTACAAATATAAGTAGCACATACTTACCAAAATACACTAAAAATAGGAAAGATGCATTGATCTATTACAAAATAAATAAAATACATTTTATTGGAATATAAAAATACACATCCGTCTTGCGTAATGGGTGTAAGCAAATTATAGCTGTCTAATATTACCAAATTAAAGGATATTACATTTAAGGTAACTTTAGTAGAAATTTTTTAATGCAGATTTTTTTTGGATCACAGAAAAGATTCAAATACGTGTAACAGCTAGTTTATTAGAAATTATAGTGAAAAGGCTGAAGCACATTTTGGAAATTATCATTAAAAAATCAACTCAAGTATATTCTACGCTGAAAATATGTGTGATTTCGATGACACGGGCGTAATAACGTAAATTACAATTTTTTGAAACTATGAACTACGAATCTGAACAGCCCACAGAAGGGGACAAATGATGGAATTTGATTTTTTTTCTTTACATTTGTTTTTTAAATTTTGATGTGTAGACTATCCACTTATCATAAGGGGGTACGCATAGTTAAATTTAGAATGAAAAATCGTTCTATTTTCTTTTATTTGTTATATATATTGTAATATAACACTCATATGAGTATGACCCATATAAATACCGGTTTACAATTTCTTAATTTCACATAATGTATAATATTTTTTACCTATTTATACCGATTACCTTATCTGTATGAGTTGACATTTAATAATATTTTTAATCTATAATCTATATCTTAAAAAACATTACCAAAGCAATGCGTTGTGGTTCTTAATTACACTAAGAATTACTAAAATAAACAATACAGTAAAATTTATAAAACAAAATAGTTTTAAATATCATGGCTGACTCTACTGTGATAGATGTAAGCAAAATGAAGGTAGTAGATTTAAGAAAAGAATTGAAATCTCGTGGACTTTCATATGCCGGCGATAAAGCCGAACTTGTAGCGAGACTTCAAGCCGCAATATCTGAGGATGATCACGGAGATATCAATCTAGATTCAGATGAAATTGACTCAGATGGCGTTTTGGAAGACGAAGAAGACAAAAGTCAAAATGATCTGCTTGACGATTCTGCTGTGGATACCTTAAACGAGGAACTTGATTCTGCTGTGGATACCTTAAACGAGGAACTTGCACTCCAAGAAAACTCTCCAGAAAAACAAGTTCCGGAAAGTAAGCCACAAAGGATTCTAAAAAGAAAAATAACTGAACCAAAAGTGATAGAAGGCAAGGAAACTATTGCAAAAAAAATTGTACTAAACAGATCAGCTTCTGTTTCATCAAATACTGTGAAACCACCTGAAGACAAAAAGGAAATCATGGCTCCAGAATCAGATAAGCCAGAAATAAGTGTATCTAGTAACAAAGTTAAGATTACTGCTGATATTGATCCAAAAACAAGACTTGAAATGCGTGCTAAAAGATTTGGATTACCAGTGAAAATGACCGAGGATCAGAGAAAAGAAGCAAGGAAACAAAGATTCAACCAGAATGCAAATTCTGTTAATAGTGATACAGCTATCGCTTCATCAGGAACATTATCTCATAATTTAGAGAAATTAAAAATGAGAGCCGAAAGGTTTGGCCAATCAGTGTCAGCTATTATGACTGATATTGAAACTAAAGAGAAATTAGAAAAGAGAAAAGCAAAATTTAATGCTGCTAAATAGTGGTACTTAGCAGTAGAGAAAAACAAAATTGACACCACTACATGTATAATTATTAATATAATTAAAAAGTTTTTGTTATTTTAATAACATTAATTGTAATATTAAGAATAAAAAAGTTCTGACTATTTTTATTTATTTATTTAACAAATATATTAAAGATTTTATCAAAAATTATTCATAGTTCATAAAAAAAATCAAGGTCACAATTGTAAGAAATTATATTTCATTGTAAAATAGCATGCATAATATTATCATGTGATACATATAAAAATATTAATGATCTAATTCCAAAAATGGAAGTTGATTAAAATCTAGGACATCAATAGCAATATTTTTAGATTTAGCATATTTATCTTCAGTTTTGTTGAAATCCTGTGGTATATGTATACTACCGTCCATGTAAGGTTCTTTGTATAAAATTGCCCATCTTATGGCAATATCTTTATGTAAAGATTTTCTGAATGCCATACAATGCATATGTTGATATTTTTCATATTTAATTCTAGAAAACCCCATCAATGCTAATGAATACCTCCAGTTTTTCATTAATTTACTATTTGCCCCCACATGTTTTGAGTCAGGTGTATTTATTATTAAAACACCACCTGCTTTTAATAATTTATAAGCATTATTGCAGGCCAGTATTCTTAATTCTGAGGAAGGGATATATTCCAAGAAAAAACAAAATGTTACAATATCAAAATAATTTTCTTGAAGTTTTAGTACTTTGTTTCCATCTATTAAAGTATCTGAGGTAATAGAAATGTTAAGAAAGTCACATTCTTTTACAGAGTTATTGGCAGGACAGAGATCAATAGCCAGGACATCTAGAAAATCATATATTTTAAAAGGATTATAGCAGCTGCCAACATCAAGTAACCTATATGGTTTTACAAATATTTCCTTGGTTATAACTTTTATATCAATTGTATTTCCTATATGTTTTTCTTTCTCATCATACTTATCTAAGCCATTATTGTAGAAATAATCATAGCAAAAATCGGCAGACCATTTAATACGAGATGTAGCAGAACTAAGTTCGTTTGATGAATTTAACTCCCAATGTGTCGTAGCCAATTTTTCCATATACAAAGCATATCTAGTTAAAATATCTTTATTTAAACAGTGGTCTGACCATGCCTTCTCAGCTCCTACTAGGGCCGCATTATTCCTAAGTGTAGAATGGACATCTTTTAGAAATTGCGCCAAATATTTATGTTCCTCACTAGCCATTGAACGTAATGTTTGATAATGATAAAGGTGATATATAAAATATTAAATCATATGTAAACGTATGCATGTAGTTTACGCGTCCGGACTCAGTTTATAGCTATTAAATATTAAAAATTTAAATATATAAGTTTAATGTCGTCTACTAGTGGCTTTTATTTATTTTTTTAATATTATCTGAATATTATCAAATTATCAAGTTGAGTTGACATATCATAGATGTACTCTTACTCTGTGACCCACAGACACAAAACACATTCACTCACTACTCTGCTCACTGCTGTGCCCTGTGCATGATAGTGACTAGTGAGAGACAAATCGAGTTAAAACGAGTTGGACTTAGCTTGTAAACTCGATTTAGGCTAGATAACCTAGATATATAGATAGATTTTTAATATAGACATATTAAAAATAAAAACGGAGAAGCGCGAATCGGACTCGCTCACTAAGGGTTCCGTACAAAAATGAAGGTCTCAAGCTTTTCTGAAATTCAAGCTTACCTTAGCCAGAGCAATTTCATCTGATACCTATACGGCGAGAATAGCTTGCCCCTGAAGAAAAAATTAAGTTAACAATGTTCTTAGGAGTCGAATGAAACTATTAAATGATCTTAAATTTTTATAAGTCCCTAAGTATATCTTGTAATAATTAAAAATTGAATAAGATAATTCCTTAACCATTTATTATCATGACATTGTTTGAATATAATTATTTGCATGTTTAACGGAGTGAATTTATATTTATAAATTCATTCATTTATATCTATAAATCCACTCCGTTACACTTTGTATAAATACTTGTTATTTTGACAAAGCATTGACATAATTGACAAGCGTCATATCGGTTGACTTTTATGCATTGACTGTGATTGACAGCCGGTCTGCTTCCTTGCTTGTTTATATTTTGTATTTTTTAATATACATAAACATAATAAATCAAAACATGGAAGATTGGGAATCTGATGATATTGTAGAAAAATGGCTACGAGAAACGGATGATACTGTGATGCCTTTACCTAATGTAGAATCTAAACCACATCTCCTCATATCGAAAGTAAAAAAATCTATTTATAAATTCTTACTCTGCTTTATATTTTTATTTACTCATTTGTAATACAACAGGTTCGTAAGCATTATATGGAGTCTCTTATTAAATTGCTCTCAGTTAATTATGAAAACCACCAAAAATTATTGAATAAAAACATATACCTACCAAGTGCTATATGGAGATGTGCCAAAATAATAGAAACATCAGCAGCGCAGGCTTCAATGGTGGTTCAAATATATAGAGCAAGTATTACGAATGTGGTAAGAATTATTTTATTGTATGTTATGTGTATTAGATGTCAGATATCAAAGAATTATCAATATATTTGTAAATAAATATTTACTATTTTAGATAAAAGATTTGAAAATTAATACAAAGAAAGGATTATTGTTCAAGAAATTGTATGATTGTCTTCATTATCCACCTGAAAACGATAAAAAAACACAAACGACTTTCACTAATTGTAATTGTCAGTGTTCATGTAATGAGAGGAAGAAATTTAAAAAAATATCTACATCTCCAAAAACTGTTAATAGTATGGAAAGTCAACCATCAGTCGGTAATCCTTTGAGTGAAAGAATTCTAATGTCACAAATGGAATCAAATCCATCAGATAATATTTCAAATGACATAACACTGTCTGGAAAATTAAAAGATCAGATGACTACAGAGATACAAAGTTCTGATGAATTGATGCAACAACTTGAAAAATTATTTCAGGGTGATCCTAATGATGATGATTTATTTGACGCAACTCTCTGTGCCCCTGAAAATCCAACAAAATTTAAAGAAAGTTTAGAGGAAACTCAAAATAATTTACTTAGTGCAACAAATTCCCAAGAAATTGTTAAGGATGGTCAGGAGTCCCAAAAGAAATGCTTAGATGAAAGATTGACCCTACTTAGTGGTATCTTGGTAAACAATGATTGTAGTTCCCAAGCTCTTAGCAATAAAAATAAAAAAAGTCGTCCAAGTAAATGGTTATGTGAGGAATATTTTCAGAAAGTGAAATTATTTGAATTGCTAGATCAAATAAGAGATTGTGACAGAAATAAATTGGCCAGAGTAAGTTCTCCTATGATCAATATGTATAGCTTTAGTAATTTAATTGAAATTGGATTATCTTGAATCTGAAAAACACTATTGAGGTTTAATACCCACTATTTTTTTGTATTTGAATATTAATTTTATATTTATTCTCCTAGTTAAGGTAGCATAAAAGCATGGCATTGAGATACATCATCTAATGCATGTATTGAATCTAGCTTCTCTAGAAAAAATATGTACTATTTACATTTAAAAATAGTTAAATTTTTTTAGATAAAGAGAATGTTGCAAGATATTTTTGGTGAAGACAGTGATGATGAAACTGTTGTATCACCCTTAGAAGAAAATTCAGAGTTTATAATTAGTTGTAAGGAAAGAATTGCTCCATGGGTTGTAAAAATATTAACTCCTTATTATGTAAAGGGAAGAATTAGGGGCAAAAGTTTGTTTAAATCTCTAGCAAAACATTTAATCAAACTTATATACCAGTGTAGTAAATATCCATGTGAGTATATTTTTATATTTTTTTAATATGTTAACTATACATGCAGTGAGACAATTTATATAATGTAAATACAAAGTATTATTACTAAACATTATCATGAACAAAAGTATATCTTTTTAATATATTCTTTAAATTGATTAATAAAGAAAATATCAGTAAATTTAATTTCTAGCAGTTGTTAAATACCCATTAAAAATATTAATATTGATTTGAACTTGTGTTTCTGGGTTTGCTTCCAAGAATACTGGCCAGACCAATAAACTAATAACCACTGTAAATAATTATCAAGCTACGTCAAAATGGTTAAAAATTTTTGTTTTACATATTTCTACTCTTGTTAAAGAACTGTAACAAGCTAGTCATACAATATAAAAATAGTTAACAATGTTTCCTTATTTATTAGGCTAAAATAAATGAATATTATTATTATTTTCAGATGAATATGAAGTACAAAGCTTTGTAAGAGATTTTCTGAGTACACATGAAATTATCCGTTGTGAAGCAGACTTCAGACAATTCAGAATTGACAATGTGTAATTATTTTACAGTGTACTTTATGATATTGAAGAGATTATATGCCATAATCAAAGAACCAGATTATGTTCAAGTCCATTTGGATTTACATTTTTTTTCCAGATTCACACTATCCCACATATAACACATAATAGGCAGAGGGAACATACTCTATTCCCCACTTTCCACCGAATTCTTGAGATATTGCTTTTAAATAGTGGTTAACATGGTATCACTTAACACAATACTTTGTCTTATTACCAGAGGGATATTCAAAATATTTAATACATATAATTTCCTCCACTGGAAATCAATCCGTCTTGTTTACAGTCACACATTTGTGCCACGATGATCTCAACAGAATTTTCATTACTTAAGTAATACAACACTCTACTCAACACGAAATACCAAATTTTGGTGGAAAATGGGGAACGGAGTGTTTTAACACTAGGTTCCCTCCGCCTAACCTACTGTGCGTGGGATACAGCGTGAAGCTGATTTGATTTTTGAAGTAATACAAGAATGTTATAATTGATGTTAAAATAAAGTGATTTCGACATTGATAGTTAATGTGTGGCCTGCAATCAGATGATGATTGATTACTTTTGCTTTAAGTCACATAGTAACCTGCATATAACAAGATGAGAGTTCAAGATGTTCCATTCTCAACTTTCTGGCATAATTTAAACGTTATGTGGGGGACTGTGAGTCAATTCAGCATTTTTTTATAGAGGTAGAATAAAAAAATGATGCCTCCCAAGGATTGTTTATACTTGAAAAGAAAAAAAAAACACCTTAAAAACTTTATGTTCTCTTTATTATTAAAATAAAAAAAATATTGTATTTGTTACTGTTATCTACTAAATAAAATTCTATGAGATTTTGGCTTTAACAAATCAATAAAATTATAAATACTTAAAAAAATTACATTTTTATTCTTTTTACATCCTTAGCATTTTCTTCAAGAGATTTACGTTTTGGTGTTTGAGTGAAAAAAGATGTTAAAGTTTTTTGTTTTTGTTTGTTCTCGACAATACGTTTATTGCACTGTGATGTTTTATTTTTGGAGTTATTAACCTCGACTGACACTTGGTGCCAGGATAATAATTCAATTGGCTTCAAATACCCAAGAGCCATATTTTCATTAACATTTTATGTATCAAGCCATGCCTGTAAAAGTATAGATAAATATTTTTCAATATCATAATTACTAATTTTAATAATTTATTTCTTTAATTATTCATTTTAATAAAATTAAAAATTTTAATAAGTCTCATGTCTAAGCTGCCATTAGCAAAATCAGTGATGAAAATTTTAAATTCAAATTTACATTCTACAACACTTACATCTATCTGTTCCTCACTATCCAAAATAGCAGGCATTCTGTGATGAAGCCAATCCAGTGTGTTATTTGAATTCATAGTAATAATAGAGTAGGAGTATATAATTGTTTCATCATTTTGCCAAACATGATATAGACCAGCCATATATAATAATTTTACACCATTCCAACCATTTGATTCATTAAATTCATTGTTCCATGTACTGGGCTCATCAATCTGTGTAATATTATTTTTTCTTAACTCTGTATCCCCATATCATTTAGTAGAATAGGCAAAGGGAACCTAGTGTTCGGACACTCCATTCCTCAATTTTCGAGAGTGTAGAGAGAGGGCATTCAATCTCATGCTTTAAATTTTTAACAGAGCAAGAGAATAGAAATAATTTTACACCCCAATTGGGAATTCAACTCACAACCTTTGTTTATATTCAGATGGTATGCCACATATCTCTAAACACTAATAAATTACAAGTGCCTACAAATCTAATATACTAAAGTGAAAAAATATTATTTGCTCCTCATCCTTTGTATTTATAGTCGGGCTAGGAGTTATAACTTCTGGTGTTGAGGCGAAGCGCAGCACACAATACCTCCTGAATTCGGGAGGAAGTTGGGAACAGAGTGTCTTAACACTAGGTTTTTTCTGCCTACCCAGCTGTGTGCGGGATATAGTGTAAAACTGATTTTGATTTATTTTTAATTTTCACTAAAGTAAATTAATAATAAATGAAAAACACATGTGTGATGCTGTTACCCTGATTTTTTCATTTTGTGGTGCATATATGTAGTACGGTTTTTTTATTTTAGATTTAATAGTTGTTTGCCATTCATAAAACCCTTCTGCAACTACTACACATCTTCCTCCATTTGTCAATATAGGTTGATATAATTTAGAAGATTTAATATTTTCAATACGACAATTATTTGTGCTTAGACCATGTCGTTTATAATCACCCTGTTAATATAAAAAAAATAAGTGATTACTGTAGTTTTAAACAAAATATTTTAATTTTTATGCAAATTCTTACTTTATGCCATGGAGGTATAATTCCCCACATCATAGGTTTAAGGGCCCTGCTTTGATTTTCTTTAATATTTTCGCCATTATTTGAGATCAAAACAGGAGTAACATCGGTTGGAGCTATATTATATGAGGGTTGATAATCTTTGCCATCATTATGTTCTGGAAGCCAATCGGGTTTAACATAATAATTTCCGCTACCTTTTGGTTTATAGCTGCAGGCGCTTTGAACATGACCCTTATCGAGTGTCCTGTGACAATGTGAATTACTGATTTGGAATATATTCAAATTATGGTAATAAATATTTTTTATCGTAAAATGCTCATTTACTTACAATCCAGTACGACCACACATATTAAGACAAGCAATCGTCAAAATTAGTGTTAATAAATAAGAAAAAAATTATATAAATTATATTTTTATTATTATTTAGCATTAGCATCTCATACAACACAAATACAATTTCGTAGTTTTCCTTTTCCCGCGAATACAAGGATTAAGATGTCAGGTGACGGTTATAATGACGTTCTAAATTATTGGATCTGTGTGACGTATGCACAGGACGTATGTGACAAAAAATTATAAAATATTACAGTGCAGATATCATGTATAAAATTTATTTCTAATATCTTATGAAAATTATTTTGTTTATATACATAAATACCATAAGTATTTATAAAGAAGTCAGTACTTGACTACAATTTTAGGAAATGCCATTGTATAATTTATATTTAGTCTATGGCTTCTTCTTCCTTTCTGAATCTCTGGTTCTGGGGCCTTCTTGAAACTTGAAGTTTATTGTATATTTATTTGTTGGCTAATAACTTTTACTTTTTAGTCCGTAGTGGTAATTTCATGTGATTTTTATTTATAGAATTTATGAAAACGATTTGTAATACTTCAATTTCGTTTTAAAAGCAATATAATATTATTGCTACTTCAAGATGGATGTACTTTAAATATAATTCGCAATATTTATTACGTTAAAATGTGGAAATACGTATCGCGTCGAATTAGAGATACGTTTGAGAGGAGTGCTAACCATTTTGATAAACGCGGTTCTGCTGTGATTAATCCCTCGAATAGCAACATAATTGAAGAAAAAAATAAAAATATCAATTCTCCATGTTGTTGGTTTAGTACAAGGAAATGTTGGAATTCTTTTGAAAGTGGAAATGATACGAATAACAATAGATGGAACTTTGAGCAGTTAAACCGTTCTTGGATTGGTGCCATAACATGGGTAAATTATAATTAATTTATTTATAGATTTTTTTTCTTACTTACTACTTTAAGACTGGAAATGTTAAAAAATACTATAATTATTTTTTTCCGTTTATATTAAGTTTCATCTTGAATTTACAGAGTAGTGCCCTTGTATTTGGCTGGTATACAAGTCAGTTAATACATTTTAGCTTTAAAAAGCAAAATATTGAAAAAAAGAGAAATGGATTACACAGGAACAGTTTTTTGTTGGAATGTTTACCATTCTTGGCTATTGGTAAAAGAGACTTAAAACCTCTTAATATACAATCCCAGTTTGAAGATCCTTTATTCAATAATCCTCCAATTGTTCATTTGATCTCAAATGATCAAAACCCAGGAAGTGACACAAATTCAAGTACAAGTACCAGCACAAATAGTTCACAAAAATCTGAAAATGATTTAGGTGAAGTTCTCAATTCTATTGAAAATAAACTGGGCCTAGCTGCCATTGAAAGTGGACAACATCAAGATGGGCTCAATTTACTAAGGTAAATTAATATTTTAATTATCTTCATTTAATATTATCTCACACACATAAATTATCTTCAATAAATGAGTATTTACAAATGATTTTTAATATCATACTAATAATTTAATTATTTTAGGTCTGCAGCACATCGTAACCATGCACCAGCTCTATATAACTTAGGTCTGTGTTATGAGTTGGGACTTGGAGTAGTAGTAAATGAGAAGATGGTGTGTATTTCTCATATATTTTTGCTTAAACTGTATCTTATATACTGCCCTGTTGATAGGCAGGCTGAAGGAACCTAGTATTAAGAAACTCAAACTTGGCCCTTAGACATTGCATTTGCCATTTTTATTATTATCTGTATGAGGAAATGAAAATAATTAATTATCATTATCTTCTTTTTTTTCAAAAATATAGTACTTGAGAAGTTTAGTTACACATCCTTTTTTTAGGCAATGGAGCTGTACAGATCTGCTGCAGCATTGAAACACCCTGGTGCCCTTTATAACCTTGGCATTTACTATGGTCAAGGACGGGGTGGTCTGGCCAAAGACAGAGCTACCGCAATCAGGTTACTGCGTCTGGCAGCCATTCAAGGTCAGGAAGCTGCCATAACAGCTTTGAAATCTATTGAAGAAGATGTTTCAACCCCTCAAACATTACCAAATAAACTTTTACATGATAATATCATACCCACTCATTCAGCTCTTTTTTGTGAAAGTGCAAATTCTTTGCAAACTTGTAATTATAAATATGAACCTATGATTTGTTAATAAGTCTAATATATATTGCAATTGGTGGGGGTTTTGAAATGCATATAATGCATAGTGCTATACAAGCTTTCTTTTAAGCTACAGATTTTTTAAGACCATAACAATCCCTTTTTCTAAATGGAGCTTATTGTTTTTTTAAATAGACTGTTTTAGCTGTTGTAATGATATTTGACGAGTTTTTAAATTAACATTATCTAATGTTTTGTTTTATTTTTGTATCTATTCCGATTAATGGGATATCTTTCAGAATTGAATAAAAATCAATCGTTTATTGTGTATATTATAAGAGATAAAAAAAATGGCATACTGTTTACAATTTTTTTTAGTAACATTTAACATCAGACTAATTTACTGTCTTAGCCATATAGATGTTTTATAATTAATTTGTTGACTTAATTATTCTTTTTACATATAAAAACAAAAAAATAACATGAACAAAGGTGTCGGATTCTAAGTCAAAGTTATTAATAAGATACTAGAAAAAAAATGCGAAATAAAATTTCGCTATTAGTAATTAATTACAAATGTTAATTTACCACTCCACATAGAAATATCCATAGAAATTAAAATTTACATCTAAAATGTTTGGACAAATAGATCTGTAAAAAATTGTAATTAAGAATTGAGTATCAAACAATATTGTTTTTATTTATCACCACCTGTAACCATTTCTTCTATTACAATTATTATTAAATCATATCTGTGTTTATACATTAGTAACTAAAACATCTTAATTATTATGTTTTTATATGCAATAAATTTGACGCTATAACATCACAAAGAAAATGCTTTAATTTCCCCAAATACGATTGATACGCAAAATATATGAACACAGTTTTGATTCCAGGTACACTGTTCTTTTTTGTTAAAAGCTTGAAGTACATATTTTGTGAATCTAAAATACTAATATCAGCTTCACGCTGTATCCCACACACGGCAGGGTAGGCAGAGGGAACCTAGTGTTAAGACACTGTTCCCCACTTTCTGCCGAATTTTGCAGGCATTGCGTGTTGAGGGGCAGAACTCAACGCCGCGCTTTGCCTCGACACCAGAGCGAAGAAATGGAAANTCCCACTCAGAGTAAATGCTTTAATTTCCCCAAATACGATTGATACGCAAAATATATGAACACAGTTTTGATTCCAGGTACACTGTTCCTTTTTGTTATAAGCTAGAAGTACATATTTTGTGAATCTAAAATACTAATATCAGCTTCACGCTGTATCCCACACACGGCAGGGTAGGCAGAGGGAACCTAGTGTTAAGACACTGTTCCCCACTTTCTGCCGAATTTTGCAGGCATTGCGTGTTGAGGGGCAGAACTCAACGCCGCGCTTTGCCTCGACACCAGAGCGAAGAAATGGAAATATAAACGTAAATAAATATTTCACTTCCTCGAGTGGGGATCGAACCCACAACCGTCACGTTACAGCCACACCCTTGTGCCGCTGCGCCACGACGGCCTCTATATACAAATATTCTTATTTTTATATATTCATGTACATAGTTTATCTTGAGAAAAGGAAGAATCTCTTAGCATTCCATGTATTTACAGTGAGGTTGCAGGGTGATGAGCTCCGTAGTTTTTAAAATTGGCGACAAAAGTTTAGGTTCAAGGGGCTCCTTTATAATAGTAGGTTGAGACTCACATTTGATGTGATCCTTAAATATCGTAGGTGCATAGTATTAGCTTATAAATTAATGAAATATGGAAGTAAAAACAGGTCTTTATTCAGATTTATATTTAAGAAAAAAACAATCATTTTTCATCTATTTCTTATAATATTTATATTTTAAAATATATTACAACAATCACACTTGGTCACCTTGTGAACAGTTTTTAGTACACACAGTATGTTAGATGCCTATGATTTAATCATACAAAGAGAACAGTAAAGTAATAAAAATATATACTTAAAGACCACTATAGATTTTCCCCTTTAAAAACTTTACAATGTAAAGCATTTTTACTTGTATGAAAGCAAAGTTACAATATGTATATAGTAAAATATTAAAAGGAATGAAACGTAATCTAATTAACAAACTAAAATATCGTAATTATTAAACAATGAAACATGGCGAAAATTGTACAGAAGAAGTCCTTTGTCACGACTCTGCAAAGAAAAAAAATAGTAGCTGTAATGAGTACAATACACGCCATCGCGGCACAGCGTTTGACTATAAATGTAGCTGCTGTGGGTTCGATTTCCTTACAGGTAAAAAATATTTTTATTTCTCAAGTCAAAATGAGAAAACGCGTCGTTACAATTTGTAAAAAAAAACATGGATAATGGAGTGTCTTGACACTAGAATTTGTCTACTTTGCTTGCTATAATGTTTACAGCAAGAAAGGTTGTGTTGATGAAAGTAAACACTTTCATCAACACTAAAACGAAACTTTAAAGATTGAAAATTATATAGTACAAACAACATACAACACATATTACAAATTCTTGGACAGTGAATTGTGATTATCAAGAATGTTATAAATTTAGTATATTGAATGACGCATTTGACTTATTACTTATCCTAATGGAGGACAATAAATGTTTATTGAAAATTCTATGTTAATATTAAATAATTTCCTGTAACAACTGCGGTCAGGGAATCCTTAAGAGTAAACACTAACCATAGCAATTAAAATAGTAATTCTTTAGAGATATAATTACAAATCATCCTGCACACAGCAGAGTAGACAGTGAGAACACGCTATTATGAAACTTCGTTCATCTCAAGATCGTACCCACAAGCTGGCGGGGCAGGGGCGCGTCAGTACTTGCGCAGGTAGTCGCGCGCGGCGGGCGGGTAGCGGTCGGCGTAGGGTGCAGCGGGCGGCGGCGCGGCGTAGGGCGGGTAGCGTGCCTCGTAGGCGCCGCCGTAGCGCGCGTCGCTGCCTGCACCCCACGCCTCGCCCGCGCCGCCCGCTCCGCCGCCGCCCGCGCTGCCGCTGCCTGTGGAGCAAAACACTATACTCACTAAGGGAATCGAGGACGAATACTTTTTAAATAATTCTTGTCTCTAAAAATATTTTTCTATAAAGGCAGAACCACAGTAAAGACTGTAGGTTGAAAACATTTAACTAAATAATTTCTTCGCTTGGGTAACGAGAAAAAGTGCGACGAAAACACGACAGAGTTTAATGAGAAACTAAAAGCGTCTTAACACTGTCGGCTAAAAATAATAACGTCGAGGCAAAATGAAAATAACATAAAATCTACCTGATATCGATCGAAACGATCGATTTCAAGTATCAATGGATATAATAGTATTTTTCAATGGATCTAAAAAAAAAATGAATACGGCCTACCTAATTTATTACCTTTTGAAGTGGTAGTTGCATCTGTATACCGACTGGAGGCGTTCCAATTCCTTGGTTCAGGCTTTCCCGGTGGCGACGGTCGATAGGAACGGCCTTCCCGTGAATCATATGAACGACTGTGGAAAATCACAATTAGATAAATAAAATATTTTTAAAAATTATAATTTAGCAAGGTTCGGAACCGCCCCTCTTGAAAATACTCCATACATGAACAACTAAGCCTTAGCTATGTCGAAATTTTTATACGCGCACTTGCTTACCAATTATTTGTACGCTGATGTTTTTTACCCCTTTTATTGTAGTAAGGTAAAATAATTCAATCATTTTGTTAATGTTTTTAACAACATTAACAAAATTATTTGAGACTACCTAAAATGTTAAAATTATTTGTTTGGTTTACTATTCAATTGACTTTAGAATATACTTAAACGTGGGATCACACCTACTTAAAACAATTTTAATTCATTTTATAACAATGGATCTTCCATTGTAATAAATTGATTTCAAAGATATAATAATAATGAAAAAATAATCGTAGAAGCATTTAAAGAAAATTGCGCGAACGGAGAAGTATGAAATTGCACGAAAGTGCTAACGTTACAATTTTTTATTATAATGCTTATAAAGTACGTTAAATCAATAAATAAAATATTAAAAACACTTGACAATATTTACACTTTTATGTTTATAAAGTGGCATACACGTTGCTATGGCAACGCCAACGCGTCCTATTATAAATTCAAGTCAATTGGCGTCAGCGTCAATTGGTTGATGGTTCTCTAGTATGAAGAAATATGCCTAAATACAACATCACATTTAACAACATATTACAACTTTGTACAATGATTAATTATTTTACATGCTATAATTTAATAAAAAATACATACGCTGGTTCTTTAGGTCTGGTACCAGGTGGTAATTGTTGCCGTGCATCTTCAGTGGTGCTACCATTGCTTGGATATTTTGTGTTGCTGGCTGCAAATAAAATAAAAAACACAACTTTAATACGTCTCGCTTTAGTGTGAATCTATCACGCACTATCTCGTATACAGGATGGAAACGTCAGCCCTACTACGGGAACAGCATATAGGGTTAAATATTTCAAACCCATACCTAAAGAAATTAATCAAGATATTCCAACAGTTTAGATGTAGGATTTTTTTTTGTGACGCAGTTACGCATAGATACCAATAACGTGAACACTTACTACTACAAAAATACTACTGAAAGTTAAACAACTTTGAGCTTTATCGCCAATAACTACGACTCGATTTCGGAATGAAGCGAGTGCGGCGGTGATGCGACATTGAGCGTTGAAATAAGTAGCGAAAAGAAAATCAAGACAAAATGGGATTCGAACCCACAATATACGCGTTTACAGTCTGTAGTTATTCTACTTTGAAATATAATTTGCTTTTATTATATTAAATAATAAGAAATTAAAAAAAATTTTGTAAAACTAAAATCGAAGAAATTAAGGCCAAGAAATCAAAGCTCGATTTAGACTCCGCCAACTGTATCATGGTGGCTGTAAATATGATTTTCTTTATTTCAGTTTCACGCTTTATCCCGCATACAGCAGGGTAGGCAGAGGGAACCTAGCGTTAAGACATTGTTTGTTGAGTGGCGGAAATCAACGCGGCGCTTTTGCCTCGACACCAGAGCGAAGAAATGGAAATATAAATTTAAATATATTTCATTTCCTCAAGTCTATGATGATTCATTAGTTAATAACACTCAGTCGTGTACCTACCACCTCAGTGATTGAACTACAATTGACTAATAATGTTGTATTTGTTGTTAACAATATGCGTCGTGCTATTTGTTTTGTATCTAAGAAGAAATGGAGATTATTGGAAGAAACGTGGCATTTTGCAAGTTGATGGAGTTTTATTAAAATTTTTATGCGGCATGCGATCTATATCCGAGATTTATAAGGAAATTTTTGATGCACATCCAAATGAAAAGCATATTGGCATTGTTTTGGGATCACCAGTACTACTGGTCAAAGACTTACGAGATTTACAGGCAATATTTCAAGGTAATTTTCTAAATTTCCACAGCAGAGGGATCAAAAATAGTCCAAACGATATTTTAGGTGATAATGTGTTGCTTATAGATAATTATCCACGCTGGAAGCTTTTACGTCACAAACTTTCACCACTTTTTACAAGAATGAAGCTCAAAAATATGTATTATATAATGGACAAGTGCGCCCAAGACTTTACTCAGTATATCGACGAAACCGAAATTAAATGCGTTCATCGTGATACGTACAATACTTTTTATAATTATACAGCGTCGTCCATTGCAGCAACACTATTTGGTATTGACGCCAAAAGTAAGAGTACAATGAACTCTCCGTTCTTGGAAATGACACGAAGTGCACTCGCTCCCTCGATTATACTAAATATCAAAGCAGCAATATCTAGTATATCTTCGCTGACTTTTTATTTGATGGATTTAAAATTGTTCGGAGATCATGAAGATTTCTTTTTAGGAACTGTTAAAAAAGTATTGGAGCTACGCAGAGGCGAACAAAGAGGAGAAAAACGTCACGATTTCATCGATACGTGTGTAGAGTTACAAGACCAAGGGACTATGCAAGACCCATCAACTGGATACGAAATAGAAGCCACTGATGAAGTTCTGGCGGCTCAAGCGTTCTTTTTCTTCTTGGCAGGAGTAGACACATCAGCGACAACCATGCATTTTACGTTACTCGAATTGGCTAGTAATTCAGATATCCTGAAGAGGGTTCATGATGAAATTGATAAAATGTTTCATGAGACCAATGGCAACCTTACATATGAAGATATTGAGAAATTAGAATATTTAGACATGGTATTAAATGAAGCTATGAGGAAATATCCACCGATAGGATCAATCCAGAGACGTTGTACAGAGACTGTTACTTTACCAAGTGGAATCAGGATGGAAAAGGATAGTGTGGTTATTATACCAGTATATGCATTACATAGAGACGAAAAGTTATTCCCCATTCCAACAGTGTTTGACCCTGAAAGATTTTCACCAGATAATATATCAAAAATTGCAAGATTCTCTTATATACCATTTGGTGAAGGAAATCGAAAATGTTTAGGTAAATATATTTTATAAATGTAAATAAGGTAAATCTCGGCGTTTCAATTTAAATGGAAAAACAACGATTACTAATAGAAGTTATTGTTCGCTCTAGTTAGCCAAAGGCCGACAGTGATTTGTTTTTTCGCTAAATAATGGAAGAACAAGGTAATCAATCTATCACAAAATTTCTCTTAAAATATATTTAAAAAAATACATAATGTTATATTGCTTAGCTCTTTAAAGAATCAGACAAATATCTACCATACAATTCTTAATGTTTCAGGTCCAAGATTCGCACGTGTACAAATGAAATCCGGGTTATCGTGGTTGCTTAAGAAGTACACACTGAAACCTCAAAAATATGAACCTGCATCATTCGCGCACAGCTTTTTTAGTATTAAAGATGAAAAAGCAAATTTTGAACTTATACCAAGGGTCTTGTAAATATTGTTTTAAGTTTTAAAATTAAATTTGTATATTCTCTTTTCCTCAAGTTTCTCTTTAAAAAACTGGCATTCTTATGACTGACTCACTCAATAAACATCATTATTTTTCCTGTAAATGGCCAAACTGACTGCATATATACAGGAAAAAATCTAAAAACAATTACAACATGTAGGTATTAACATTACGTGCAGATCAATAAGGCGATTCGAATAATTACTATATTGTTAGAAATCGGAAGTGGTTAGCGTTTTTAAAATAACACGATAAAAATACATACGGTCAATATGTTTTTAACGTACTCGGATAGAGGTTCCACGTAATTACAATAACTGACATGTATCACTCAATAAAAACACTACACACTAGATAGATACCTTCCAATCAGGGTTTCCGCCTACAAGCAACTGTTCCTGTTTGACACAATTTCACTGCTGCTTCTTCTTCTTTGTGTCAATGCTTGGAGAATTTAAATCATATTTTGCCAATATTTAGCCACGTCGACTGTGGCATTTGTTGCCTCAATCAGGTCGTCATGTGAGCAGGTGAACTGCTTTTATTGTCTTTTTCACCTAAATCTACTCACTTTTACACGAGTACACTAACACGGCCGTTCCTGACGGGCTTTTCTCAGTCCTATCTTAAATACGGACTTATACAGGTCACTCTGACGCTCAAAGTCTAACGAAAGAAAGACTAAAAGACTAACACAGATCTTTTCCTAATCACCCCGTACCATGAGCTACATGACGTGGATTTATAAAGATGGTAGTGTACCAAGTCACCCCGACGCCCGTTATTTAACGAGACTAACATAGGTCTTTCCTAGGCCACCCCATACATGCACAAAATAACTTAATTTAAACCAAACTGCAATTACACACCTCAATTGTATTTAATTAGTCTCATATGAAATGTAGTCTTACATGAAACATGTCGTGGATAGTCTCGCTTGTAGTCGCGCTCGCGGTCGCGCTTGTCGGTGCCGCGCTCGTACGCGGCGGTCATCTCAAAGCGCGGCGGCGGGGGCGCCTCGAACTGACTGCGGCTAGCTGTCTGTATAGTGAAAACAATTATTGATATAAAAACAATTGGAATTATATGAATAAGTAGTACTAGTTCATTTTTTTATATTTTATAAGGATAAAGTCTACATGTTGTGCAGGTTTTCCAAAAGACCGAGTTATGAACCTGATTAATTTTAAAAGATACATCATACAACGTACCATGGGCGGGGGTGGCGGTCGCTTGTGGCGCGAGTCGCGCTCGTAGGCGGGCTCGGGCGGCGGGCTGGCGGCCTTGCGGTACGCGCTGCTCTCGTAGCCGCGCTTGCGACGCTCTTCCTCCAATCTGTGAATGTCAAGCATATTCACTTACTTTAAATTATAACTATTCAATTATTAATTTTCTTATAAATTTGGTCGCTTAACTGACATTCAGTTTGTTTGAGAAATTTGAAAAATACCAAAAATATAAAATTCACGAACAATAAAAGCGTTATCTTATTTGAAGACAAATACTATATTATTTACTCTATCAATAACTTATGTCACACATTAAGAATTATATGAGGTGAACAAAGTGAGGTGTTGGGGCATAATATACAAAGATACTTTCAAAACCTCTGTTTTAATTTAATAATTTAGACGAAAATTTTAATATCTTTTAGGTCAGACAGATGGGAAAGAAGAGATAATTACGAAATTCGAATGATGTAATTTATGGTTGCGCCCTAATCATCCAACATCAATAATAATAATAATACACACCTCAGTTGAGCTCTTTTTAATTCGAGTCTTTCCAATTCTAATTTTTCGCGTTCCAACCGATGTCTCTCGCGTTCTAATCTCAAGAGTTCATTCTTTTCTCGTTCAATTTTTTCTCTGTAAAAAAAGAAGTATATTTATTTAACATAAACAAATATTCTTTTGATAAACGCTTTTATTTCCCTCCACTCACCTCTCGGCGCGCAGCTTTTCCCGCTCGAGCGCGAGCCGGTGCTTTTCCTGCCTCTGTCGGCGCTCGCGCTCTCGCAGCGCCTCCTCGGCGGCGCGGCGTCGGCGCTCCTCCTCGCGCGCCGCACGCGACCTCTCGCGAGCGCGTGCTACGTCGCGCTCCTTCTGCAGATCAAACTTGTATTTGAAAACCGACTCAACTTCATCCTTACAAACTACTAAATAAAATACCATCCTTTTCTCAATCTGTCTCCACAAAAATGTATAAATATTGAACATTTTTAATTTTTACATGAATTTCATGAAAGCCCCCCGAGCCACGTTTCTAGAAGTAATATTTTCTCATTACTCATACCTAAGCTATTAGAATACTACATTTTTAGATTGTTTTCAAATATAGTCCAATTATTTTAAATTGTTTTTCAAATTCAAATTATTCTTTATTCAAATAAAGTATAAAAGCACTTTTGAATCGTTGAATGTACATGTCTACAAAAAGCTACCACCGGTTCGGAAGGCAGTTCTGCTGAGAAGAGCCGGCAAGAAACTCAACAGTTGCTCTTGTCAAANTTTTTTACAGATATTTTAAATTTTGGTAGTGGCAAACTAAGATATTTATTACTTTTGATATTTTAAAGTCATCCAAGGAAGTGAAAATATTTGTATATATTTAACCTATCTATAATTATATCTATCAATTTATGAAAACTTACCCATATTTTAGAAAATGAAAGCACTTCTCTTGGTGACCGTCTACGTTCGCGACTCCGCGAACTGCGTCTGGCTCTCTCCTGTACACAGAAATAGTGATATCAATATACATGCAAATGAAATATTATATAACTTTACTTGTCTCTTCTTTTCCGTTTGTTGCCTTTTTCTATTAACCCATGATCAGATGGACCAAATAAATTTATTTTAATTCAATTAAATTTCTAATGTCTAAAGTATGTCTAGTGTATGAATGGTATGGTAATTTTTCTACATAAAATATTATATTAAATTTCCACTAAAAGCAGAACTCTCAATCTGTCTATAACTATCATTCTACAACAAACTTGGTACAAGAGGAATTGTATCAAATTTGGTATTGGTAGAGAAAGCCACTCAGAAGGTGATTGTTAATTCACATTTCAAAAAATAAAAAGAACTCCTTAACAACCTACATTTGAGTCACACTGATCTCATCTCACACACCTGCACAGTGAATCAAAGAAGTGCTAAGTAGCTTCTTCTTCTCTAGATTACCATACAATATTTATAGAATAGTAATATATTACTTTCAACAGATTTTTACATAAGTAAATTATGTCCTTTTGTCAATTTAGGGATTGGATTTCCTATAATTGATATAAGAAAAATGTTTCTGAATACCTGATTAAAATTTTAAAATAACTAGCGTTATATTTGTGTGTTGTCCATAGAAATGTCTTAAGGACTCTCTCCTTAATATATTCAATTTTTTTAATTACCTTGTCAGATCTGTGCGACTTTTCCCGCGTACGAGATGTCGACCTTGTACTTTCAGCGCCAGATACTTCACCTTCTTTCTTTGGCTTTGCTTCACTTTTCTCACCACCTTCTTTATTTTCCTATAAATAAAAAAAAGTAAATAAATAGATATAATTTTTTTCACTTATGATAATTAACCTATCTGCAAATTAGAACTAAAAATAACATTTTTTAAGTACACGATACAATATGGTTTGGGTTTAAAGGTTGCTCTTCTCTCTCAATAAATTATTTTTATTTTCTTTTTATAGTCACAATGAATGCTATGTGTCTTGGGATTTTTAATAAACATATTATGTAAACAAAAAGCAGGACAAACAAATTAAATAACAAGGCGAAAGAATGTAAGTGTTAAATAAAGCTTCCAAAGGTAATAGATATCAATATAAAATGTTTTTAATGGAAAAACGGCACTACACTTAAGCAACGATGTTTTGGTTTACCATGTAAGGCAGTTAAGTCTGCAAAATAATAACTACTCTTTAACTTACGAATATGCTTATTTGTATTTCTATTTATTAAAAGCTCAAAGCAATAAGTATGTGGAATAATTAACGCCCGTTAACTATTCCACGTACTTATTACTTCAACGATCAACATCGTACAAAGCTAAACTTTAAAACTTTGTCAAACTCACAGTATTTTCTTTTGGATCATCTTTTCGTTCCTTGCTGGAGCGACGCTCAGGGCGTGCGGAGGATTGCCTCCGCGATGATGACTCTGACTCCGACTTCGCTTTCTCTACTGATATCATACGTCCATGTAACTCTGAAAAAGTATATTAAGTGGTATTTTTATTTCCAATATTCATCATAAAATAATTTACTTTCACTTTACAATTTCAAATCAAATCAATTCAATTTCAAATTTTGAATCTATATATATTCATTTATGCAAAACAGCAGCTGCTATCCAGACACTAAAGCAAAGATATGAAAATATTAAATATTTCATTTTCTCAAGTGGGTAACAAATCAACTACCTGTCACGTCTTTAGTCTCACGCTTGTGCCACTGCGCCGACTGGCCTCGAAATAATTACTTTTAATAGGTAATAAAACAAGGTACCTGTTCTATGTAAATTCTTAATGCAGTTCTCAGCATCTTGAGCACTGGCCATAGTTACGTAGCCATAACAACGAGATCCAGGTGTCCTAGCGTTTGTCACGACTTTTGCTCCAATCACCTAAAAAACAATTTACAAATATCATGCACTGAAAATTATAACAAAATAATGAAAATGATGTTACTAAGGATATTTTCTATTTAATATTTTGATTTCACTCTGGTAATGACATAAGGTGTGGTGTTAAGTTCCACCAATAAACACACAATGCCCAAGGTTCCCTAGAAAAAAAATGAAAGCTAAAGAATTTGTATGATCTCATTCAGAATTGAAAGGTAATTTTTTGTTGTATATTCTAAACCACATTAATCTCAATAGTCAGTCTGAGGGACTGTACCTCTGGTATTTAGAGAGTGACCATGCAGATGAATTTAGCTAGCATATTACAATGATGCTTACCTTGCCATGTTTACTACATAATTGCTTCAAGTCTTTAGCCCTGGTGTCTCCAGAAAGACCACTAACCCATAGGTTACGAGCACCACCCTCTTTATTCTCATCCTTTTTCTCTCTTTTATCACTATCCACCTCTTTATCTTTCTCATCTAAAATCATCAAAACAGCACATTATTCTAAAGGATTTAAAGTTATGATAAATTATAACATTTAAAAATAATACATGTTTTTCTAACCTTTTTCCTCTTTTTCATGTTTTTCAGGGTCATTGCTGAAATAAAAACAGGATGTTTAAATACATTTGTTTGTATGAAACCAAAGCAAATTAAGTAGTCTTTAAATTAAGTTCTTCAAATTATTTCTAATTTCAACTCAATATCACACACATCATCTACAAAGTTTTGCACCATTACTCCACCAGGCAAAGATGTCATCAGTTTTGTCTTCATTAGCAACTGCATAACGGCACACTGCATCACAATAATTTGCTGCTGCACTGCTAGCTAAACAATGTTGGCTGTTCCACTTGAGAATCGATGGCTACGGCAATCCATACTTGCTGTCACATGAAGATATTCCTGACGCTGGCGCAGTTGATGTGACCTTGGACTAGATGAATTGAAGCTGTAGATGTTCTTCTTCTATTATTCATTGGTTGGTGCAAAACTTTGTAGTGATAACAATTAAGTAATTTGAACGTAGTATATAGCTGGGACGCGGCGTCGCGACGACCATTCGTTGATCACCAACCTAGTGGCCGTTGCTTCGGTGGTTACTTGTTGATTTTCCGACGATGCTGCGTCGGCCGTGGAGTCTTGTGCCGGCTCGTCGCTCGTTGGTCCCGCAGGTTCGTCCCGCTCGGCGTCATCTACGTCATGGGTAATAGTCAGCTTGACTCATCAGCGCAAGTCGCTCGTGCGAGCGACTCACCCTGAATTTCTTTCTTCTTTGCCAAATAGCAACTAAATATCTTCAAATGATTTTTGTTGATAAATAAACATCTTGACCTGAAAACTTGATTTGACATTAACACCAGTGCCAGTGTAACACATGGAGTATATTCCTGTGCCATTTATGGGTATACTATTGCTGATGAGTCATGAAAACTCACACAAATGACTAAATTAAAACAGTCACTGTAATAATTTATTTATTGGAGATAGATGAATTCAAATAGCAATATTAGGGTGCTGAAAATGTAATCCGTCACTAATGTTTCCTCCTCTCGGTTAGAACATCCTTGATATTTCTCCAGTGGCCTTTGGCTGATTAGTCTGTATAAGGCTTTGTTACCATTAGTTTTCTTCATAGTTATCCATTCCAGAAACAAAGTCACTTCACAAAATATTTGAATATCAATTTTTATGAAAATAGTCATTTTTGGAAATTTTATTTTATGTTTACAATTAAAATGGAAACCATAAGTTGTTTTACATATTCCTTTTTACAAAATTAGAATGTTTAATAGAATTATATAAATTGTGTACAAAATTTTAGCTAAGCACTTACCTTTTTTATTCTTAGCTGTGTTGTCAGTCTGAAATTTAAATATTTCAAGTTAAAAATTTTGGCATTTAAAACTGTAAGTATTTTATAGAAAGAAAATTAATTTAATGTTAGATCTATCAGAATATTAAAAAAATAGATCACAGTCTGGTAAATTTACTGTTTTATTTATTTAACATTATTATAATATTTAATCAATTTCCATCAAGAATCCATTAGATATTTTAGGTTTACTTGAGGATAATGAAAAGTTCACTTTGAAGACATAGAAACATACCTCTTCATTTAAAAGTTCATCATCACCAATGTCTAAATTAATACTGTCCTCAGCATCAGTATTATTTTCTGTTTTATGATCTTCTTCACTTTTCACATCTTTGTCTAGACATTGTTTTTTTGCCTGAGTAGCCTCAGTTTCGTCTTTGCTCTCACGCTTTCTAGTGATTGACTTTTCACTTTCATCCACTTCCATATTTTCATCAGGCTTTTTTGGGGATTCTTTAAGTACATTATTATCTTTTTCCACTGAGGTTTCAGTTTCTTCTTCTTCGCCTGCAGTATCCCGAACGATCATATCTTCCATAGCTGGAGTATTTTCAGACTCTGTTGCACCTGCTGAACTTTCAGTACGTCTTGTCTTTTTAGAAGGTGTTTTTGCGTCACTTGTACTCAACTCGAATGTGGATGTTACTGGATCAATTCCTTGCTCTTCTAAATGCTAAAAATATAAGCAGATTATTTTATTTTGTAGATTTGTTTGTACAAATACATTTTTTTTTTACCTTTTATCTTACCTTATATAAACGTTGTATTAGCACATTGCGAACACCGCTTTTATCTAAATTGCGTTTTTCTAACTCTGCCCGTAAATCTATTACACGGAGGTCTTCTAACAAGCGCTTACGTTCCGACATAGCCGTACGTTATTTTAAGCGAGATACTAATATTACCCGGCAAACTATAGTCTTAATTATAGGATTATCTAATAATATATATAATACAAGTCATAAACGCCAGATGCCAATTTCATGGAACAGAAGAAATCAAAATGGCGTCTTTAGGAGCCGTAGGCGTAGCGTTTTACTTAACAATTCACATTGCACAATGAGCTTGACACTTGACAGACTTGCCGCTTGACTTGGGTTGAGACCACAGAACACATATAATCTTTGTGTATATGTATTCTGTGGTTAAGAGCTGAGGCACCATCATCATCATCATCATCAACAGCCATCTTTTGAGGCACCATATTCCAAAGTAATTCCAAATGTAATTCTAAGTTAAAATATATTATATATTTCTTATATCTACAGCTTGACTAATCATTAATGATTATTAGAAATAGTCGAGTCTGTGTTTTTTTCTTATTTAGCCTCATTACAAAACTAATGCTTTACATTACAAAACGGTTAGGTTAGTAAATTATATGGTATTAAAATTAATTGCAGTAGGAACCGCAGCATACTGTATGGTGCCGTATCGTGATAGGATTTTTATTTTTATATATAAAATGTATATAATCTGTCCTGTAAATCTAAATTTTGTTCCCTTGTCACAAGCAAAGCAAGTGCTTTTGGGTAAATGTGTTCTGTGGTCACAAGATATATGTTACGTGACATATGACATAACGTCAGTTCATTTTCATATTAGGTACTTCTTATATTGTCATGTGATTCCGTTTTTAAAATATAATTTTAAGCCTTAAGCCTAAGAATTTGAAAGGAAAGCCTAGCTACCGTGAAAACCTTATACTGTATATAAAATTATAAAAAAGTTAATCTGCATAAACTTAATATACCTATTTAGTTATGGATATTTCTAAAGAAGGTAAATGAATACAATATATTACTTAGTATATCAAACGATAATTTAATTTATTTAGACTTGACATTTCCTATAAATGATATTAGAACCATTTATAGCAAATTTTGTATTAAAATTTTATGTTGTGTGATTAATTTTCAGTTTCTATGGAGACCGTTAATGATTTACTGGATAAACTTCTTTTGAAACAATTATATCTCATGGAAAATAAAATGGCTTGCGAGATGAATATTGAAAAAAGCTTAAATAATGGATACATTCATTTGGCAAAATCTAGGTATATTATGGGACAGAATTCTGTTAGCAAGGAGAGGCTCCCAACAGACAATACTCCGGAATTCTCAGCATTAACTTCTTGTGAAACTATTGAAGAAGACAATTTAAAACAACTGAAAGTAATTATAAATGATACTTCAAGTGTCAACCCTATTCATTGGTTTGGAGTGTTAGTGCCACAAAACTTACATAAAGCAAAGGGTATATTTCAGAATGCTGTAAATTTTGTTGTTGAATGTGTTAATATCCAAATAAATTTAATTGAAACTTTGAAAAATATTGATATCTTAAAACAGTACAAAACTAATCTTGGAAAATGTACTTGAAAACTATATAGAGTAAAAAGCAAGTATTTGTTGTTAAGTTATTTATTTAAACAGTGACAACTGCTATTTATATGTTGGTAACATTAGAATGATAATACTGCACAAGCATGATTTTATGTCACAAAATCAAATAATTTCCAAAATTAAAAAAATATTTGTGAGATTTGAATTTATTACTATATTATCGCTAAAGTATTCTTATCATTTAAAGTATATCATATAATAAATATTAAATACATATACTATATTATTAACATTTTATTGACTGGTGTTTAAGTTACCATAAGGCAACATTTTTTTATTTGATTGCAAAACAAAATGTTAAGCTTTATTAAATAAAATATTTTGAGATCAATTCAGTTCATGGAATATTAAAATAAAATGTATAATTACTGTAATAGGAGTGCAAGTGATAATATTAATATAAAACTAAAACAACAATAAAAATATCTTTAAAGATTTACATACAAACAATCAATAACAATAAATTACTATTTCATATAACCAATGAACTTCTTAAAGAAGTTAATAATACATTAAAAAATATAAACACTAATACTATTAAAGTAACTTTTGTGCTACAATTAAAACAATTAAAATGAACATTAAAGTATAATGCATAAAAAAATATTTGTGCTCTATTTTATAGCTTCATGACTAGATACATGAGCTTGATTTAAAACTTAATAAAAAATAAGTACATAACAAACATTACAAATTAGCATTAGTACCACTAAAATAAATTAGATGTAACATATTATTTAATATTAATATATAAAAAACATGTGTTATAATAATATATGTACAAAATTATCGATTTCTTTAGAATAAAATTCTTCAAGGTAGCTGTAGTATTTTTACTTTCTTCTTGAACACATTGTTACTTGCAAATAAATTAATTACAGTTTTTATAGTAATTAACAAAAGTAATTTTAGAATCAATTAATGTTTCATGGCCCTGAATATATAAGACCTTAATAAATATTAATACTCATATTCTTGACAGAATTGTATACACTTAATAAAAAAAAGCTAAAATTAAATACTTTTAAAACAAGACAAAATATTAAAATCAACTACAGGTAAACAATAAATTACATAAAACAAAAATATTACTTACCCTACACATTGATTTATCAATTATTAGGAATGTTTACACACTTAATGATTTTGTTATAACTACATACATTTGTCTATTTATAAGATCTTTTTCACAACTGACATTTTGTGCTAATGTTTCAGCAACCCCCATTTTAATACTACCTAGGCATAAAAAATATTTTTAGATAATACATACAATATAAAAATTTGAACATAGCAGGACTTGAACCCATGCCCCTAGGAAACCGTCCAAGCATTATGACCACTGAGGCATACTTATCAAGCTATGTTGAAATTCTTAAATGATTGTTATCATTTATTTATGTTGTTGGCATCTCTGTAGGGAGGTTCTAAAAATATTTTTCTATCCTGCATGGAATAACACTTTGAAACTACCTAGACATTGGTTCTATGCATCTCTTCATACTGATTTATCTATAATATGAATTCTTAGGCAATGTCACTATAACATGTAGTAAAATATGTTATTATTATTCTGCATCTAAATATATTACAATTAATATTATTGCATGTATAATTATTACAATACCATAGGTTATTATTTATCACCAATGGACACAATATGTATAAGTAATGGACGCGAATATTAATTTGGTTTCATATAATCAACATAAATGGAATGTTTAAGTTTAGTCAGAAGTTTTTATAAGTGCCAAATATCAATGTTAATGTTTAATTTTCTATATTAACACTCAATTATTGAAAATGTTTTTATGACAGATATAATATATACCTAATGGTAATTTCCAAGTTTTGCCAGCTTCTAATATAATCAACCTTAATTTTTTTAATGTAGCGTATGTTTTAAGTATTTTTTTTTAATATGATTCTGATATTGGTGTTGAAGTTCATCATTGTGTTTAACTGGTGAAAAAGCTGAAAGTTAATGTGCGTAAATCGTTTTAAATACAACCACCGTTAACCGCTTAGCCATTATTTAGCCTATATTATTATAGTATTCACAAATATTCATGTGGCAGCTTAAATTACTTTGAAAATAATCGTTACACCCTATCGAGCAACAACTCATAAAATTCTTTTAATAATTTAACAAATAAATATGTCTGCGCTCAAAAAGCATAACACTGTTATACGCACTGTCTACTGGCTTTTGTGGATATTAGTTTACTTTGAACTTTCGCAAATGTTAAGTATAGTAAAGTTTCATCATTTCATTTCGTCTTAAAGATCGGGCTTTCGCTATGACGAATTAAGTATAACAGTTTTATGGTTTATTTACATGCTTGACAAGGCTCGGGTCCACTACAACAAGCGTGTAAATAGGGTGTTTGGCTTAGCTTGAGAGAGCTTGCATCGAATCGTATCGAATTAAGGGAAATTTGCGGTAAGCCCTTGCGACGTACTTACACGTTAAATTTTGGACCTTGTAGAGAGTTGCGGAGCCTTATAAAGTAAGAAAATCCACCAATATTATGGTTTTCAAGCACAGATGACATTTCTCAATAATATTTCCTTGTTTTATTTAAATAATTGGTTTAACCCCCTAGGCGGGATCGCGAGTGTCGCGTGCGGGACGGGCGTCGCGGGGCTCGCGCGCGCCTCGCCAATCAGTGCGCGTGCAGGCGGCGTCGCGCCACCACGCCTGCACGTCGGTATAGTGCGCGCTGCGCTGCCGTTGTGCGTTCGCGTGAACCATTGCGCAGACGCGGCAGAAGAAATATGTGTTTATGAATTCGCCTGTGCCCTGATAATTTTATAGAAATTTTTTTTTTTAGTTAAACGATGTATTTCGTATGTAACAGGGAGAGTTAAGACGTTAAGACACTACGCTCCCTGCCATTTTTCATCTGACATTGATTGGTGCAAATCAACGTCGCTGTTACCAGAGCAAGGAAATAAATAATCCATGACCCAAATGGGAATTGAATTAACAACCCTCGCACTTACAGTTCAACGCCGTAGTTATTGTATTTTGACCAGACGTTGGTCAAAGAATTAAAAAAAGCATTCCAATAAATATGGCGTCCCAGTTAACACTATTTAAGGATCATCCTCCTCCTATATGCATTTAATCTACTAGCACTACATCTAGTGTCCTACATGATGTAGTGCTAGTGCACTAGACGTAATCAGTGGTGTAATCGACAAAACTTTAAAATAGTTTTAACTCGACCTATGTATAAGCTTAAGGCTAATCGTAGCTCGGCTACAAGCGTGTGACTGTGAATGCAACTGGTTGTTGGTTCGATTACCAGCCGAGAAAATGCAATATTTAATATTTTCATTTCTTCACTCTGGCATCTAGGTTCCCTCTACAGCGTGTACTGTGTGTGGGAATAGCGTGAAGGTAAAGAAATGTATGAGCTTTTATTGCTTTTAAAAGTTTTATAACATTTTCAAACATATTTAACGATGTCAAATCAAAAAAATACTTAAATAACATAATCAGCATTTAACAAATAACATTATCTATAAAATTACCTTCCATTTAAAATATGAATTGTACAATATATCGTCTTCGTCCAACCGTCGCAGATAGGCAGCAAGTTCTTCGGGGCCGGCGAACTCTTCTACGTGAATGTAGGAGTTGTGGGGCGCCGCGGCCGCGTATTCGGAGGGACGCGCGCCCATCACTATGGGTAGAACATCATGCCTGCAAGGAAATGGCTCGATACAATTTTTATCAGCTTCACGCTGTATCCCGCACACAGCAGGGAACCTAGTGCTACGGCACTCCGTCGAATTCTGGAGGCACTGCGTGTTGAGTGGCAGAACTTAACGCCACGTTTTGCCTCGACACCACATACAGCGGGATCGAATGTGGATTCTGGTTGTGGAACCAGCCATATTTACAGTCAGTTTATGCCCCTGCGCCACGATGGCCTCGATACATTTTTTTTTCATATAATTTAATGCTTTACTCTTGTACCTTTATCAGTTTTTTGGTTTTTCCAATACAAACGTAGTACAAAAAAAAAATTTCCGTAGAAAGTCTCTAATGAATTTCAAATTTATCAAAATTATTAAACAACAGCAAATATATCTTTATTTCTTCATCTAACTTACTGAAAGCAAGAGAAGTTGAAAGCGACTAGATATTTTGTTCTTGAAGATAAAATAACCAAACAACGAATGATTATCGTATTTAAAATTTTTCAATAGGTATAATGACGCTGCTTAACACAACTGCCAACTAAGATGTAAGTAGATGGCAAATGTTCAAATTACTGTAATTTTAAACACGCGTAACAGATTTTAATCATAAACGTTACGCGCTTGAAGAACTATTCTTATCGCAGTCGCCTTGAAATAACAATAAACTATGATTGCTTTTCGATTTCTACTCTTACAATAATTAATGTTATAAAAAAATCGTGCGTTGTTGATTCTAAAAAAGAGAACAGGCTGAATTAAAACCTAAGTGCCATAGGCCATTACCCCAGGACTACGAATTCGAGGTTGCGCGTGGGTACCCGCAACCTGATAGAAACCTCGGGACGCCTCAAAGGCAGCCGAGGCGTCGTAGTAGCAAACGAGGGATCCTGTGGTGTGATCCATGTAGGTGGAGAGGATTTCCGTTGCGTTTTAGTGGGTAGTGTCGGGCTATTCGGATGAGTCCCAAAGTACTATTCGTTCGTAGTTCGTACGTACCTACGGATGGTCTACGTTAACGCACCAAACACATTCTAAGGATGCAATACATATTAACATATACACAACATATTGTATAAATATATTTGTAAAAATTCTATTAAAATAATTTAAAACATACTCACTGAAGACCATTCACAAAAAATTTCTCCGTTATATAATCCCTGCAGTTTGAATTCTCAAAAGCTAGATAGAATTTGTACTCCTTGTCCAACATTTCTAAGCAGTTTGGGTCAGCGCGTGGGCAGTGGTGGGATCCACACGCACCGTAAATATCAACTGGGATGAATTTTGATAATTGTCTAGCGTATTGCAACCGTCTGTTTCTAGCGTGACAGTTTGATACGAACCATGCTACCTGGAATCAATATTGCGTAAAAGTACAACGAATAAATATTAAACTTCTTTATAAAAGTTTTATAAGTTAAGGAAACTTTGTGTGCGGAGTTAACTTCCGCCATTCAACACGTAACGTTTCGAATGCGGACGGAAAGTGGAGAACGGAGTGTTCTAATTAAATATTCTCTCTTCCTAACCATATTATCTCTTTTTTTTAACATTCATGTAGCATATGAATGTTAAAAAAAACCAGATATGTAATTACATGTATTGTGTCCCTACTTCTTTTAACAAGAAGGAGGAATTAATCAATAACGTAAATTTAGAAAAAAAATATTCTGCACTAAAATAATTAAAAATCCCTTTAAAAATGTAAATAAATGCTGAAATCTGTATAACGGTTCAATTAGGTAAAATAAAAAAAGTGTATGATTGTTAAAGGTATGCATATACCTTTTTAGTTTTATTGGCGGCGTAATTTCTCTCCGGTTCTCTCTCCATGTTCAACGGATCGTGGTATACCCATCTCTCGTAGGGAGCCACTATGTCAGAGTCCCGGCGGTACGTGGCGGTCCAGTTGAACACGTCTAAGGAAGTGGGACGAAGAGACGCCGTATGGTACGGACACTCCAGATAATATAGAATCCAAATCTATAAAATATCATTTTTAATGTATTTATATTCATTTATGAAGCCAGTTCTGGTGCAGGGGTGTGACTGTAAATTCAATAGATTATGAGTTCGATTCGCACTCGAGGATATGAAATATTTAATATTTTCGTTTCTTCGTTCTGGTGTCGAGGCAAAGCGCGGCGTTGAATTCCGCCACTTAACTCACAATGCCTCCAGAATTCGGGTGACTCAACTAGGTTCCCTCCCGTAGGCAGAGGATGACTAGGCGATAAATCATTAATTTTTAATCAAATTTAGTTTCATTCTTTTCATTAAACGTACATCGTTTAATATTGGTAAATATTAATAAACTGTAAATACGAAGGTTAGATAAGAACCCATTTTACCTTTCACATTTAAATTTTGCTTCATATACTTAGGTATTATATCTTAAATTTATAAATTGTTAACACCATAAAAGGCCAGTTAAATTAATAATTTTCCAAACATTCAGAAAACACCTTGTTTTAAAAAACTTTGAAGAGATTTTAAAAAATAAAACGCTCAAAATATAACCAAGTATTTCACTGCGACAGTGTGCGCGTATCTACCCTCTAGATAACCTAATTGCTTAAAGTGTTCAGGTGGTATTTAAGCAGTACAGGTTTTAAATACGTACAATAGTTTAAGGCATCTCTGTGTTTTCTTACAAATATATTAATGTAATCTCAATATTAACTATAATCATAAAAAAGATAAACGTTTTGAAATTCCAATTATAATTTTCGGAGAATTTATTGAATTATTAAGTTTCTCCTTTTCTTTTCTTACCTGACGTGGTGGTCTCTTCACGTTAAACGGCGTATGATGGTCTTTAAATAATATAGCATCGACATTCCCCGCCTCTCTGGTATCCGCCGTCAGGCTGCACCGGTCTACGGGGCACTTGTTACGTATGAATTCCGTTCTACCCGCAGACACCCCCCACGCCCCTAACCCGTTGGCCAGTAAAATTTTCTTGATCGGCACATTTTCATCTTTTGGCAGCGTATACATTAATTGCTCAACAATTCTGTATAGAGAAATATACTGATGTTATTTTAAAATTCATAAGTTTTTCTTTAGTTTTGTCTCTAGGATCTGGCGGAAAGTGGAAAGCGGAGTGTTTTAATCTTAAGTTAAAGAGACTTCTCTCTCTTCTCTGCCTACCCTGCTGAATGAGGGATACAGCGTGAAACTCAAAAAAAAAAAGTAGCTCGTTATACGAGATGAAATAAAGAGCGTAAAACATTGTGTCAGTAATTTATGTAAATTACTTTTATATGCACGTCGAATTATGAATAACGTTAAGCTTTGTTTACAATAGCAGGCGTGAGTAATGATTATATATCGTCTTGAAGGTAGCATTATATTGAAACTAGTAACTAGTATTATCATATCGATTGTACCTACACTGTAAAAATATTTACTAATACTATGTAAAATATTTTTAAAAGGTCTACATTCTTGTTTGTAATGAATTTAATACCAAAAATTACAGTTTACGGTTAAAAAGAACAAAAAAAAAAATTTCAGAAGCAAATCTGTTTCTAGATTTATTTCATTCGACTGAAATGAAATTATTTAAAAAAATATATAAAATACTGACCTATCATCGCCGGGTGCATCCTCAGGAAAAAGTTTAGCGAGAGGGTCGTGGCGCCGCGGACGTTGTTCACCTCCAGTCAAGAACCATGCTCTTTTTGAGAACTCATCATGTTCCTCATTGAATATTATTTCGTTTTCTGTTATACGATCCTGAAACTATATATGAAGGTTGAAACAACTATAACATTCGAAATTCACGCATTATCTACAGATAATAAAATTGTAGTTGATCGTTGTCTGTACATAGATAATATAGAACCTAAAGCAATGATTTTTAAATTTTTGTTTGTGCGTTTGTGCGTGCTGATCTAAGAAACTGATTAACCGATTTAAATGCAATATTCATCATTGTATTTTGGCAAACTTTTTTTTTTTAAATCGGTTCATAAATA
>JAKRZM010000551.1:0-21889 GCA_036379175.1 Heliconius cydno galanthus
CTTTTATAGACAAATCTTTAATTTGAATCTTTAAAAGAATTTTTTTAAAAAAATATTACAAACTTAAATTTCTAGTTCATTTCACACAAAATGAGTGCATATACTTGCAAATTTAACTTTTTTCAATTTTGATCTTGAAATTGGTACAATAGCCCCCACAGTATAATTTTAAAACTGGCAAATAATGCAATTATGTTAACCTGGCAGCCGATGTGCTTTAATTCCCAGAGAATGATGGACGAGGTACAAATTACTATTGAGTCGTTAATCTTTAAAAATTGATGACTCGTTGAAAATTTAAGTGATATTTCCATTTGTTATTCGGTTTTTTTCACGTTTAAAAGCGGTAAAAGGAAAAAATAGTAAAAAAAATTACTTAGAGAATCCAAAAAGCGTTGGAATAATTAAGCCTATTAAGCCGTTCGTGGCGCAAAGACACAACAGTGTGACTGTAAGCGCGACGAGTGTGGGTTCGATTCCCACTTGGGAGAATGAATTATTTATTATTTACATTTCGTCTCTCTGGTCACCATTATCTGGTTACCAGAGAGTGCGTTAATATTTTTGTAGATTCGGACATAAATTATCAATTTATTAATGCAGCTATTTTCAACGAGGAAGGTGCGGAATGCAGTGGTGGTATGTCACACGTTTCATAAATTTTAAATATATTTTCAATTAATTTATGCACTCGGAATATTCAAAGCCTGGTAAGAAAATCCAGTAAGTTAAATTATGGATGTTTCGCGACTCTAGATATTCCAATGAAAAGTTAAATATGCAAACAACCCCAACGCCAACGTCACAGCTAATTTGCTTAAAACTCCATTCTGTTATTAAGTTATGAACAAATCTTGTTTTAACTTTTGTATTCATATTATTTTAAAATGTACACAGGCACACCCTGTATTCCGTATGTAGGGTAGGCAGCCTAGTGTTAAGACACTCCGCTTAGCACTTTCCCCAGACTTCTGAAGGTATAGCGGGTTGAGTGGCGGAACTAAACGCCGTGCTTTGCCACACCATAGGAAAGAAACGAAAATATTAAATATTTAATTTCCTCGAGTGTGAATCGAACCCATAACCAGTCACGTTTTCACTCACACGCTTGTGCCCCTGCATCACGAATGTCGTCTTTTTGTGAAAAAGTTATAGAAGTTTTATAAGAACTTTTTTACAAAAAGATATAGCTTCTATAACTTTTAATATAGCTACCTATTTTTAAATACTTTTCCATTGATATTTTATTTATAGCATGTATAACGCTCAACCTTATATCATGAATATACAAGAATATGGAATTTAACTTACCGTTCAAAAGTTTCTTTGGAACTCTCACTCGCTCTTGATAATCTTCTTTCTCTTTTTGAACTGTCTTCAACAGGTGATTTTTCTTGAGGGACTTTCAATTCCTTTTCTGTTTTGTTACTGGACTTTGACGTCTTTACTTCTTTATCCTTCTTAACGGCCAGGTTTATAGGGGAGTGGTTGGCATCGGGTTGTCGTTTCATCTCCATATTTCAGCGTGGGTGCACATCATCGCCTTTTGCCTAGATGGAAAAGTAAAAATAATTGTTAATTAGAATGTAATTATAATTTTACCACCAGTCAAGCAGTTTATTATCTAGAAATATCAAAAAATATGTAAATACGTAAGTAGGTACATATTGTTGTTACGTAATTATTTGAATTTCTTCATCCTATGGGCAAAATATAAAGAAATACACCGATTTCATTCCATTAACCCATTTCATTTTAAATAGAGTTAAAGAAATTATTTTTTGTATACGAATTTACCGTAAATAAATAATCAAAAGAAATAGTAAATAAACATGGAATAGATTAAATAACCATTTTTCTCCATTTCCCCTCATTTTTCGAGACATTATTTAATAGGTGGTGTTCAAGTCCGTGTTTTGTCTTGTCCTTGAGCAGAAATCGAAACTACAATCAATATAAATCTTATTTACAATTAGGCCCTATTTCATTGCATAACGACGACTTCTTTATAAGTAAGTCTAATTAAAAGCTACATTTTAAATCTCATGTAACGTTACTAGAAAAGTAAATTTGAAGAGCAGTAAAAGGAGATGCCTGGAGCGAACGATATAATGCAAACACAGCTGTAACCTCTTATGACGACATGATTTTTTATTTTCAACTGTCGCTCTCTTGGATTTTAGAAAAAAAGTTAGACTTCTCTTCTTTTCTCTTTAGTGCTCTTCAGGATTCGCAAACGTGAAATGTCTCTCTACGAAATGTTTGTTTAAGCTGTTCGTTAAAAAGTTTTCGAAATTATTTTAGTACATTGAATTTAAACATAGTTAATTTTTTGAGCTCTATCTTGTTTTAAGACGGTGTTTTGGCTTAGCCTTACCTAGAATAAGGAAATGAAAATATTTCATGCTTCAAGTGGGAATTGAACCCACAACCGGTTAGTACCACGCTTGTGTCTACACCTCGTGGTGTACGGCCTCAATTGTACAATTTGAAGGGTCTAATCAATAATTTAAAGTTAGACGTCAAGTTTCATTAAGCAAACTTCGTGGAAGTTACTTTGGGGACACAACTGGCTTAAACAGTCAAAGTTAATTCTTATATATTACTTTTGCTAAGAAAATATAAATCTTAGTTTTAAGAAGAAAAGGTCAAGATCTCGGTAAGGTAAGGCCTCAGAAATATTTAGAGCATTCTTTAAATATTTAAGTCGCTGAATTATTTGTCCTTGATTGTGATCTAATGGTCCTTTGAGATTTAAATTTTTCGTATAAACATAAGGTACTTTATTTATAGTATAAAGAAAATTATATAAATACTAGCTCTTACCTGTGTNTATATATTACTTTTGCTAAGAAAATATAAATCTTAGTTTTAAGAATAAAAGGTCAAGATCTCGGTAAGGTAAGGCCTCAGAAATATTTAGAGCAACTTTAAATATTTAAGTAGCTGAATTATTTGTCTTTGATAGTGATCTAATTGGTCCTTTGAGATTTAAATTTTTGGTATATACATAAGGTACGGTACTTTATTTATAGTATAAAGAATTTTATATAAAACACTAGCTTTTACCTGTGTCTTTGCCCTTGTAGACGAATGGAAATATATACATAAGTCTATGGCCTTCTTTTCGAACTAATATTCAACTAAATCTTTTTTTTTAGCTTTATAGCAATAAATGATTAATTTGACATAAGAAAATACATAATATACGCATTATGATACATAGATATCTATATATTATGTCTCAGGCAGAGAGAACCTGGTGTTAAGATTCTCCATTCCCGAGTTCCGAATTTTCGAGGCATTGTGTGGAACTTAACGCCGCACTTTGCCTTGTTAACAAAGTGTAAAAATGTTAATAAATAATAATTAATTTGACCGAGTGGGAATCGAACCCTCAACGGTGGCGCTTAGTCACACGTTTGTAGCACGACGTCCTCAATTAAAAATAATTTAAAAATATTTTATAATAACAGGAAAACACTACTGAATTACATGAGAGGCAATTTTAACCATTGTTAATTCGACCCTCCATCTTTTCCCAGCGTAGGTATTCGTGACCTGAATTATTTTTCACAGTAATATTTCCATAAAGGCACCAAAAATATTCTAAGAATTTTTTTACGTACTCGAGACGGTGATAGGTTCCCCTTTTCACTTTAGTACAGGGGTCGAACGGTCTTAAATGTTAACCTAATCTTCTTTAGTCGTAATTATATATGTTTATTTTTAATTCTTCATACTTATATTATAAATTTGGAAGTTGTCTGTCTGTCTATCACAGCCAAACTGATGATTTCATTGTTATAAACTTTCATATAGAGATATTTGAGGGTCTTGGGATGGACATGGACAAGATATATATATTTATATATGGTTAGATATATATATATGAACATGGTATAAGAGCCGCTATGTTGAAATGGGACTGCGCCGGACACGTCTGCCGCATGCCTGAAGAGTCTTGGGCGAAATCTTCTACCAGGTGGATTTCGAGTTCTAAAAGGAGAATTGGCAGACCAAAACGGAGATGGCGAGACGAGCTGGACCATTATAAGCCTGACTGGTGCTCAATAGCGCGAAATAGAATAGAATGGAAGAAGTGGATAGAGGCCTTTACCCAACAATGGGATAGTTCAGGCTAGGGAAAAAATAAATAAAAAGTTATCAATCCTATATCTTATAAAATAAAGTCGCTTTTTGTGTCTGTCTGAACTTTCTAACTCTTCTTCTTCTAAACCACCCAACGGATTTGGATGCGGTTTTCACCATTAGGTCGAGTATTTCTCAGGGAAGGTTTATATATAGTTTATTATTTGTACATTCTTATGTACATTACCATAAATACGATAAATGTGTATAAAGTCCTACCCGCTGAGACACTTTGGCGCATGCGCTGCTTTAATGGTAAATACTACATGAAAAAAATGTACTGGAGTATTGTTCCTCTTAATAAGATCTACAAAAAAGACCGTGATGGCATATTCGTATCTTTTAAGAATAACGTGTAGTGATCATATTTCTGTCTAAAATGAATATTATCTCCTGAATGAAACTAAACCACAAATTATTTTGTCACAATTAACGAATGACGTTCATAATTATGTTTTATTGTATTGTTGTAAGTTAATTTTCATAACAAAATAAATCAGCTTCACGCTGTATCCCTCAAATAACGGGGTAGGCAAAGGGAACCTGTATAATAAGCAAGGTAGGCAAATGGAACCTGAATAATAAGTAGAATACTGTTAAGACTCTTCATTTCCCAATTTACGTCCAATTTTCGAGGTATTGCATGTTAAGTAGCGGAAGTCATGCAAGTATGCCTTATAAAAATGTAATTAAGAAATATATAAAAATCTGAACGTGGCGAGACTAAAACCCGTGCCTCCTGGAAACTGTTAAAGTGATGTAAATAATTAAGTCATAGCCATTGATAGAGATGCTGACAACAAAAATATAAGTTACATTTCTCTGTCATTAAGTTTGTAAAAAAAATATTAAAACATAATATTATTTTTGAGTATCTATTCCCTATATATGTATGTAAAGTCACATATTCATCAATAAGCAATATTTTGTTTAATTTCAACGAGTGGGAATCGAATGCACAACCTGTTGCGTCACATTTGTTGCCCCTGCGATAACAACATACAATAAGGATATATGCTTTTAAAAATATAGTATTTTATAAAACATACGCTTAAATGGTAAATATATGAAAAGATCTAAGGATCTCTTTTAGCAGTTCCCCATGATAGGTGCTGTAACGTGCAATGATTTAGAGCGGGTCGTATGTACGGAGGAAATGACGTCGTATGAACCTTTTAAAAGCTGAATGCTTTTGAAATTTTAAGAAAGCTTTTGTAATATTATGTGAAATATATAAAATACATGTAGGTTTACTAAGATAAAAAGTTTACTTTCTTACTATATCTATATATTATTTCTCAGGCAGAGAGAACCTAGTGTTAAGGCTCTCCATTCCCTAGTTCCGAATTTTCGAGGCATCGTGTGTAGAGTGGCGAAACACAACGCCGCGCTTTTACTTTGTTACCAAAGCGAGGGAATTGATTCTTACTCGGGAAATGAATTATTTTAATATTAAACAATTCATTTCCCGAGTGGGAATCAAACTCATAACCATCGAACCAACAGTTACACGCTTGTGTCACGCACTTTTTACATATTATAAAAAAAATAAATTATTTTTAAGATGGTCTTGAGTAAAATATATATTTTTCCTGTAACACTATGTTTTAAATATTTTTTAATAACATTTACACCCAATATCTGTATGTACCAACGTACAAAGAGAAGTGAAGCCTTTTGCTGATTCAGATACGACTGTAATTAAGTTCATCAAAGTTACGTTATTAAATAACTTTAAAGTAATAACTTTATTTAAAGTGCAATAGACAGAGTTGTAAGCGCGGTCCAGCTACAATCTAAACTTTTAATTGAATGCAGGAATATCAAGTTTTCTTTTTAACTGAAACCGTGTAAAAACAATAAACAAAATTGCATTGGATGTGTACAAGCAAGAACATAATTAAAGATTTTTATTTTAGGATATTTTAGGGTATTTTTGCATATTTTTATTTTAGGGTATTTTTTCATAGACATTCGTAGTCAGTCACTTCAGAATAAGCAAGAAGACAAAACTTACAATAATTTATATAAAGGAAAGAAATAGAAAAAATATTATTATAATTTATACGTACCTACCTATAAAACTAAAAAAAAATGAAAATGCTAGTTCATTGTATGAAGAGCAGCGGAAATTGATATTTATATACAGCACCGAAATCCTGTCAACTAATGTTCGTAGCTTAGTACTAAATTAACGAACTAACTTCGCGAACTATGCTTTTAATATGTGATGAAAATTGATGAGAAATTTAGATTTTCAATTTCATTTAATAACCGTTACCCAATATACGTGAATTGATTGGACTGCACAACTAAAAATGCATCTCTCGAGTCCAGAATATCCAGCGGTCAGATGAACTTTTATAGACCAATTTATAGGTGACCTTTGCTGGTGCTTTATATAACATGGCCTAGTCATGCTATTTTCACTAGAAAATTGGTTCAGTCCACTTATAGTTTAGGTGTTATTTGAAATACAAGACAGATCTATATTAAATAATTTATTTTTAAGGTTCCGTACTTCAAAAGGTAAAAACAGAATCCTTATATGATCACTTTCTTCTCCGTCTTTCTGTATATCAAGATGCAATTTAATATCATATATATTTAAGTCTATGATCCCTTAAAGCACAGAGAAAATCAAGCCTGAACTCATCACCAAGCCTTGTCTGGCAGAGCGGAGAGAGGAACGAACCGACGACCACCTTGGTTAGGCATTCATAAAAAATATAGCTTTGTAATATTATCTGATCGTAGCTTAAATTTCTCTAGTATTACATTATTTACGTCTTGGGACCATTCGTGACCTGAATTATAGAAATAATAAAGTCGTATTAAATGTAAGATATTGAGTGTGGGCTCTTTACCTGCTCGAGGGGACTATATTGGGCTGAAATATTTGGGTACCTTTAATATTTACTGTACTTTGGAAGTATTTACTTAAATGAAATTACTTTGTAGGCTTTCATAGTTATCATTATTACTAGGTTACATTATTTACTAGGTTTTATATTGTTTAGTGCATCTACGTTTCTAGATCACATTACATTAATAAAGAAGATTAAGAATTAATATAAAGTTATACGCTATGATATAATAATAGTAACATAATTTAAAATAATGAGCGAAGAAAATATTCATAAATAATACTTCAATCCCTCAAGTGGGAATCGAAGCCACAACCGTCGTGTATCAGTCACACGCTGGTACCTTTGCCATGACGGCCACTCGTACCCTTTGCTTGTCTGAAACTGGTCGTCAATTACTCACATGTTCGTGGGTAATAGAAAAATTTCAAATTATAAAATTCCTTTCGAGTATTAAATAAAAATTATTCGAGTTATATAACCTCGAATATTTTTTGTGCATTATCATTTGTTGCTTATATTACTATCTATGTTAATAATTATCGTCATAAAGTAATTCATATTTTGGAAACTCCAGTGTTATCGGTGTTTCTAAAAGTTTGTTCATTAGCTACTTTCTCATAGCATGTTTTCATGTTAAACTTTTAAATATTCAACTTTATTTTTTGTACACACAGACATATTTCCGTACCATTTTCCATATTATTTTAGTTTTGTGTATGCGGTAAATTCCTCATTATTTTCAGCTTAACTCTTATCCTCCATATAGTGGGATATGCATAAAAAACCTACTAGAGGCCATCGTGGCGCAGTGGTACAAGGGTGTGACTGTAACGCGACGGTAGTGGGTTCGATCCTCACTCGAGGAAGTGAATTATTTATTTACGTTTATATTTACATTTCTTCGCTCTGGTGTCGAGGCAAAGCGCGGCGTTAAGTTCTGCCACTCAACACGCAATGCCTCCAGAATTCGGCAGAAAGTGGGAAACTGCGTGGTTTCTGCCTACCCTGTAACCTACTTAAGATTCCGTTCGTCAATTTATACTGAATTTTGAGATATTGCATGTTTGTGCAGTAACATGTGAAATAATTAACACAAACGTATATAAGCATTACAGAAAGTTTAAGCTTCAAATATAATAAGACCACAGAATATAGATGGAAAGTCATCTTCATCATTTCCTTATTACTTTGTTAAAAATTGTATAAAATCAATTACTCTTTAAAGATCTTGGTGAATTCCATTTTCCATCGAGAAATTCAATTTCAAGAACGAATGAGCTAAATCTTTCATACTATTTTAACTTTATCTAATTTCGGAAACTGACGTAGAAGAAACAATTGAAAACATTGTGGGGAATTGGAAGATTCTGTGCTTCGTGTGATCAATGGCCGTCGTTTTTCAGGTTTTCCAAACGTATTGGTTGATATCATCAATAAATAGGGCTATTGTTGGAAGTTCACGATAAATTGTGTGTAGGAGAACAGTACTATTAAAACCATATAAGCAAAGTATTTTTGCGAGATTTTTCTATGCTATAAGAACAGAATCGTTTTTATAACTAAATATATTATACAATTAATCCATTGCGGTTCAGTGGACAATAGTAGAGCTACGCAAAAAAACTTAAAATATAAAGTAGGCCAGTCGAGTTAGTGGCAGCGTGCGACTATAAGCTCGACAGGGTGTAGGTTCGATTCCCACGCGAGGAAATGAAATATTTAATATTCTCGTGGCGTTGAGGTTGTGGGGAACGAAAGTATTTTTATGAGAACAGGAGATATTACATAACAAGAATAAAAAAAGTTTAAAATGTTTTGTATAATAAATTGGAATTCCATTGTGAACTTAAAAATCTATACTAAGCTTTACAAACCTGACGAATTCGTTTGGTTGATTTGATTTTTTTTCGTATTAAAATTCATATTAAAGCTTTCTAAAATAGGATAATAGATATTTGTAAGAATAGTATATTTAAATAATATAGTTATTTAAACTAAAACAAGTTTTCTTTTCAGATAAATTTTTTACTATTTCCAATCTACTTTTTAGAGATAATAAGCCTTAAATACATACGATCCAAGCCTTAAATGAACATATATTGGAGATGTTTAGTATGGAAAGTCTTATTTATAGGACGCTATGAAAACCCTTTTTACGTATGTGTAATCCAAAACCTGGGGTTATTTATTTCTCTGGTGATGTTATATATATTATTTATATTCCAGTGGCGTATTCGATTTCGCGTTTAAGTGCTCGGTAATGGCGTGTATATTACGTCAGTACTTATAAATCGATTTAACGCTGTTTCCGCACACAGCAGGGTAGGCAGGGGGAACCTGGTTTCCCATTTTCCGCAGAGGTCTTATAATATCACAAGAAAAATCGGTACCTCTGCTAAAAGTGATTTTCAATATAACCAAACGATTTTAAGTCTTGCCTTTTACTAACTTTAATAACAATTTGAAGAGCGCAATCAATACCGTTAAGTTAGAAATTAAGTTTCGTTAAGTAATAAACTACGTTGAAGTTAACTCTTGGGACCCAATTGCCTTAAATACTAAATGTTGACCGTACAGAAGTTCTACGGACGGACAAATATAAGTTTTGTTTGTATAGAAACTAAATATAAATTTTACTTATTCTTTATGAGTATGTGAAAAAGTCTTCAACTCGTAAAGCAGCCATTCAACGGAAACTGTTGAACAGAAGTATCTTAATAAGAACGGAGTGACGTTACACTACCTTTCCAAGTTTCCTCTGCCTGCCCTTTTATGTACTTGATGGGAAGGCAAAAAAAAACTATACTTTACAGTTTAGGTACCATTTAAATGTTATTTAGTTTTACAAGCGTTCAGCTATAATTAAAATGCAATTAAGTACCGTAGCGAGAAAGTCAATGCATCGCGTTATAGCAAACCGAGTACCATACGAATAAATAAATAAGGTTTTACTATAAAAGACGTATTTGCATTGGTAAATACAAATGGCAATTAACGTTTGTAAATTTATGTAATATAATTTATTCATAGTTTTTTTTAATTTTCTCTCTCTCTCCGCTCTCCGCTTTCCGATAAATTCTAGACACATTCCATGTTGATTGTCGGTATTCATCCTGTCATATAGATGACCAGTAGAGGCCAGTTGTGGCGCACAGACCCAAGTGTGTGATTGTAAATACGACTAGTAGTGGGTTCGATTCTCACTCGAAGAGTGGCATATTTAATATTATGATTTCTTCGTTCTGGTTGAGTAAGCTTTCAGAATTCAGCGGAAAATTAGGTACGGAGTGTCTTAACACTAAGTTCCCTCTGCCTATCCTGCCGATTTCGGCATATAGCATGAAGCTGATTTATTTGTTAATTTATTAGCATAGCAATAGCTAAATAATTAAAATAAATCATAGTCATTACTTCTATGTGAAATAAATTCTAATCGTCAGTCGGCTACTATAATAAATCGCACCCGCTTGTGGGCACCATTTGCTTCACAGCTCGAAGCACTCAGCTTAAAACACTACGCCAATATAAAATGTCACTCATAATATTCCAGTAAATCTAAACATTCCATATATTGCTGGTGATTCGTGATTTCTTAGGCGATATCATTTTCCAAAGAGATTTTCCATTTTCGTTGTAAAATATGTTAACTTTTTGTAAGAAATGGAAAAGTCTGTCTTTATGAGGCGATATTTTTTATATTATTTTGTTTTTAATAGTCTTGAACTCAATGTTACAATTCCTTTTAATATAATTCTTTTGCTCGAGTGGGAATTGAACCTGCAACCGTTTCGCTTACAGCCACACTGAGCCACTACGGCCTTAAAGGGTACCACAATATAACTTCTTTTCATTTTTTATTCATGCAGTATATTTGGTAATCTCTTTTTTCACGGCTCAATTTATTGTAACTATGTGACTAAAGACATTACATTTTAGCGATTACACAATAAATATTAATATTATCGAGATATCTAGTAAACTACCTTGTCTAACTAGAGTTAAAACCATCTCCTTTATTATGGAAAAGACAAGGCAAACGTGCGAACTGGTCACTTGTAACACCAGAGGCAGACGCGTCAGCCTACGGTGGAGATAGACACTATAGACGGTATAGACTTTTTGAAGGTACCCAAGTAATATCGACTTGGAAACACTGCCGCAGTAAGGCCCTTCCAATTGCGTGGCGCCTGGAAGGAAGTTCCTACGGAATCACACAGAAGTGGAACACCAAGTACCCAAATGGTGTCGATGACATTTGAGTTTGTGACATACTATGCAGTTAGAAAATTCGGCGGCAGGTGACGAGTCAAAAGGTTCCCAAGAACACTACCCATGATAAATGGGTGAACCCACAGTGATAACCCTCAATTACAACGGTAACCCCATCATAGAGTTTCTATTTAGTCATTTAAACTAACTTTTATTTAAAATGCAATTAGGGATGCAGGCGAATAGTGTATGTTACGTAAACAGGACGCGATATTGAAGTGGCGAGTAAATGGATTACTCGCTTTAACTCTGTAGAACATGGCCACTGGTGAACGCGTCAGGTGCAAGTTTATTTAATTTGCTATGTTAAAACGTTTTTAACAATATTTATTGCGAATATCGCTTATTTATCTACACGTATGTAAATTTCAGTTTGTTTCGCTGAGGTTGCTACTAGAGGTTTCAAATTGGGTATAGAAAACTTTAAAGAATTTAAAAATAATAATTGATAACGAAAGATAAGAAAATTTGCCTTTTGTTTTGACAATCTTTGTTTAGTATTAGTTTTTTTGTTCTTCTAATTAACTAATTGTAGTTATATTTGTTATATTTGTTTTGACTAAATACGAATATGTTTCTATTCCTAGTAGGACAATTATCAGTATAACAAGATTTTCTCTAATTTGATATAATATACTTATTGTGCTCAGCATTCATATTCTCTACTTAGTAAACAAAGTACTTAACCATTTCAGAACATAAAGAATGGAGATACTTGCCTCATAAGTTAAATCAAGAAAATTATTAAATTGAGAATTGCATTGTCTGAAATTCCCCAATAAGGTGAAACATTATTTTTAAATTATATTGCTGACAGACGGTGTATAGTTTATGTATTCAACCGACGAACGTATGTAAACCTATATTTTTTTATATTTAATCCCACCAATATCATCAAAACCTTGAATATACGACATAAAAATCATAATATAGAAGTTTCATATGCGAAAAGGTAGGTGCAGATAACAACAATAAACGTGCGTCCCGAATCCGTCGACACCTCATTACGTAAACAGCGAGCTCCCTAACGCGTCCTCCTGCAGTCTCTGACATGACCTCTTTTGAAAATATTTCTGAGGTTCACGAAGAATTTTAACTTTAAATCGATCCACCAATGTAGGTCAATTGTAGAATGGCAGCTTGAGGTTTCTTCACTTGAGATATTGTGACGTACAATGTAAATATCAACAGTAATGTTGTTGAGAAAGCTTTTGAAATAAAAACCTGTTATGGTTAGCTCACCGAGGTTTCTGCGAGAATTTAAGGGTGTATCCTGAAGTTTGTCGGTCAGCAGGTCAACGGGAAGTATAACTTATAAAAGATACTTAAAAATGTTGAAGCAGTGTTGAGTTCTGCCACTCAACACGCAATGTCTCCAGATACTGGACTGGCAAAACCCATAAGCCACAAGTAAATGGGATTTGCTTTGACTACGATTTAGTTTGCCGGTCGAGCGTTCAGGGTGGGTATGATCTCGGTTAATTGCTTCCAATTGGCCCCTGACGTACTCTAATATTAATTGACACAGGTATTACAGGTGCTGGACAGGTAGACTGCAGGTCGTATAAAGAGAAGAAGTTATTGTCAGATATTGTCGTGATTGAGAAGCATAGCTAATATTAATATTACAAATTTAAATATTAGAACAAAAAAGAAGAAGACTAGCACCACCTCGAAAAAATATATGCTACTAAATATGTTCATCTCGTGAATACGAAATATAACCTACTTTATTTAAAACAAAATTGTAATACCTTATTAGATATTCATCGATAGCACGAAATTCCAATAAATCAATGCAATTACTCGAGTCTGTGTCTGCTGTCATGATGCTGCTCTCAGGCGTCAAAATTGATTGGTAATTTGCTCATCGGATTTCCATATAGCTTACGTATTTTGAGGTCGTATAATATATGTCTATTATATTATAATTAATTATCTGTAAGGATGACCGAAGCTTTCGAGGGGGTAATTAAAAAAAACGTGAATATAATGCAACTTTTAAGTTCTTGTTGATATAGTTTTTTGGGGTTTCGTACCTTTAAAGGTAAAAACAGAACCCCTAATATGATTACTTTGTTTGAGGTGTGAAGTTGAAATTCAGAAAAAATCAAGCTTCTAAGTTAACGAAATCAATAATATATATATAAATACGACCATTTATACATAATTTTTAATGCATTTTGTATTAAATTCGCCATATATCAATTCTACGGCGTACTTTCTATATAACAGAATAATACTATTACAATAAATATAAACAATAATAAAATTTATGCCCGAAGCTATGTCAACTATTACAAGTTGTATTTCCCGTTAATCTACAATCCTGAAATTGATACGGAACCAAAAGTCAAAGTCCAACTCGTACTAGAGCAGATTTTTACTGTACCGGACGGGCGGAACTCAAGCGAATGAGCCGCTGACGCCCTGCACACTATAGGTTCGGATCGTGGGGACACGGAGTACGCTGAGACCCCAAGACGTTCTTGTCTGACGTTCTGATAAGAACGTTGAAACAGGAGGTTGAAACAGGGTATTGAAACACGATCTTTGATAACGGTATAACGGTCGGTGACTGTCGGCTTCTTGAACTAGTTTCCGATGTTCCTTGTTTCCTTGTTGTTGTTGCTGTGCTCGCTGTTGGTTGCCGACTGACGCTGTGCGTGTTTTCTTCCTTCTTGCTCACACTGCGGGAGCGAGGGGAGCGGCATCAGGGAGAGTCCCTATTGCCGGGTATCACTCTGCACCTATTAAAATAGGTGCGTCTTTGGGTTGTGGCTGTGAAGGCGCTACTTGTCCGAGAGGGGAGTAATTTTAGGAAAGATGGAGGCTAGGAGGGGGAGGATGAGCTAGAGTCGCCTGGGCGGTCAGCCCAGCCGGGTGAGACCCTCGGCTACCCGAGAGAGGCCCAGCTTAGGCGACCAGCGACCGAGGCGACAGCTCAGGAATCGGAAGNCTCGTCATCAACTACCCACCTGTTTGTGGGTAATAGAAACATTTCAAATTATAAAAATCCTTTTGAGTTAGATAACTCGAATAATTTTTATGTATTATCACTTGTTGTTTATATTAGTATCTATATTTTGGAAACTCCAGTGTTATCGGTGTTTCTATAAGTTTGTTAATGAGATACTTTCACATAGCATGTTTTCATGTTAAAGTTTTAAATATTTTACTTTATTTTTTGTACACACAGACGCATATTTCTGTACCATTTTTCCATGTTGTTTTAGTTTTGTGTATGCGGTAAGTACCTCATTATTTTCAGCTTAACTCTTATCCTGCATACAGTAGGAGATATATACATAAAAAACCTACTAGAGGCCGTCCTGGCACAGCGGTACAAAAGTGTGACTGTAACGCGACGGTTGTGGGTTCGATCCCCACTCGAGGAAGTGAAATATTTATTTACGTTTATATTTCCATTTCGTCGCTCTGGTGTAGAGGCAAAGTGCGGCGTTGAGTTCTGCCACTCAACACGCAATGCCTGTAGAATTCGGCAGAAAGTGGGAAACTGCGTGGGTTCTGCCTACCCTGTTACGGAACCTGTCAATTTAAACTGAATTTTGAGATATTGCATGTATGTGTAGTAACATGTGAAATAATTAACAACAAACGTATATAAGCATTACAGAAAGTTTAAGCTTCAAATATACTAAGAACACAGAATATAGATAGAAAGTCATCATCATTTCCTTATTACTTTGTTAAAAATTGTATAAAATCAATTACTCTTTAAAGATCTTGGTGAATTCCATTTTCCATCGAGAAATTCAATTTCAAGAACGAATGAGCTAAATCTTTCATACTATTTTAACTTTATCTAATTTCGGAAACTGACGTAGAAGAAACAATTGAAAACATTGTGGGGAATTGGAAGATTCTGTGCTTCGTGTGATCAATGGCCGTCGTTTTTCAGGTTTTCCAAACGTATTGGTTGATATCATCAATAAATAGGGCTATTGTTGGAAGTTCATGATAAATTGTGTGTAGAATAAACGTATTATTAAAACCATATGTGCGATGTATTTTTGCGAGATTTTTCTATGCTATAAGAACAGAATTGATCTTATAACTAAATATATTATACATTTAATCCATTGTGGTTCAGTGGACAATAGTAAAGCTACGCAAAAAAGCTTAAAATATAAAGTAGGCCAGTCGAGTTAGGGGCAGCGTGTGATTGTAAACTTGACAGGTTGTAGGTTCGATTCCCACGCGAGGAAATGAATATATTTAATATCCACGCGGCTTTCTCCAGAACCTCAACACCGCGTCGATATTAAAAATCTATACTCAGTTTTACAAACCTGACAAATTCGTTTGGTTGATTTTATTCTTTTTCATATTAAAGCTGCCTAAAATAGGCAATAAATAGATATGTCTAAAAATAGTATATTTACATAATATATATATATAAAAAAATGTATGTTATTTAAACTAAAATAAGTTTCCTTTTCAGATAAATTTTTTTACTATTTCCAATCTACTTTTTAGAGATGATAAGCCTTAAATACATACGATCCAAGCCTTAAATGAACATATATTGGAGATGTTTAGTATCGAAAGTCTTATTTATAGGACGCTATGAAAACCCTTTTTACGTATGTGTAATCCAAATCCAGGGGTTATTTATTTCTCTGGTGATGTTATATATATTATTTATATTCCAGTAGCGTATTCGATTTCGCGTTTAAGTGCTCGGTAATGGCGTGTACATTACCTCAGTACTTATAAATCGATTTAACGCTGTTTCCGCACTCAGCAGGGTAGGCAGGGGGAACCTGGTTTCCCATTTTCCGCAGAAGTCTTATAATATCATAAGAAAAATCGGTACCTATGCTAAAAGTTATTTCCAATATAATCAAGCGATTTTAAGTCTTTCCTTTTACTAACTAACTTTAATAACAATTTGAAGGGCGCAATCAATACCGTTAAGTTAGAAATTAAGTTTCGTTAACTAATAAACTACGTCGAAGTTAACTCTTGGGACCCAATTGCCTTAAATACTAAATGTTGACCGTATAGAAGTTCTACGGACGGACAAATGTAAGTTTTGTTTGTATAGAAACTAAATATAAATTTTACTCATTCTTTATGAGTATGTGAAAAAGTCTTCAAATCGTAAAGCAGCCATCCAACGGAAACTGTTGAACAGAAGTATCTTAATAAGAATGGAGTGACTTTACACTACCTTTCCAGGTTCCCTCTGCCTGCCCTTCTATGTGCGTGATGGGAAGGCAAAAAAAACCTATATTTTACAATATAGGTACCATTTAAATGTTATTTAGTTTTACAAGCGTTCAGCTATAATTAAAATGCAATTAAGTACCGTAGCGAGAAAGTCAATGCAGCGCGCTATAGCAAAACAGAGTACGATACAAATAAATAAATAAGGTTTTACTATAAAAGACGTATTTACATTGGTAAATGGAAATAGAAATTAACGTTTGTAAATTTGTATAATATAATGTATTCATAGTTTTTTTTAATTTTCTCTTTCTCTCCGCTCTCCGCTTTCCGCTAAATTCTAGACACATTCCATGTTGATTGTCGGTATTCATCCTGTCATATACATGACCTGTAGAGGCCAGTTGTGGCGCACAGACCTAAATGTGTGATTGTCAACGCGACTAGTTGTAGGGTCCGATCTCCACTCGAAGAAATGGCATATTTAATATTATTATTTCTTCGTTCTGGTTGAGAAAGCTCCCAGAATTCAGCGGAAAATTAGGTACGGAGTGTCTTAACACTAAGTTCCCTCTGCCTACCTTTCTGATTTCGGCATATAGCATGAAGCTGATTTATTTGTTAATTTATTAGCATAGCAATAGCTAAATAATTAAAATAAATCATAGTCATTACTTCTACGTGAAATAAATTCTCGTCAGTGACGGCTACTATAATAAATCGCACCCGCTTGTGGGCACCATTTGCTTCAAAGCTCGAAGCACTCAGCTTAAAACACTACGCCAATATAAAATGTCACTCATCTCTCTCACTCTTCAGTAAATCTAAACATTCCATATATTGCTTGTGATACGTGATTTCTTAAGTGATAGCATTTTCCAAAGAGGTTTTCCATTTTCGTTGTAAAATATGTTAACTTTCTGTGAGAAATGAAAAGTCTGTCTGTATGAGGCAATATTTTTTATATTATTTTGTTTTTCATAGTCTTGAACTCAATGTTACAATTCCTCTTAATATAATTCTTTTGCTCCAGTGGGAATTGAACCTGCAACCGTTTCGTTTACATCCACACTGCGCCACTACGGCGTTAAAGGGTACCACAATATTCCTTCTTTTCATTTTTCATTCATCTAAATATATAAAATCGAAAGGTCACTCACTCATCACGAAATCTCAGAAACTACATGTGCTAGGAATCTGAAATTTTGCATAGGAGTTACTTATAGGACGTAGGTGCTCGCTAAGACGGGAATTTGCAATATTCGACTTCTAAGGGGTTGTTTTTGGGGTTGAATGTTTGTATGAAACTTCGTTACTGCAAATGCTCTCAAATTTTGCATGGACGTCACTTATAGGACGTAGGTACTCATGGAGACAGAAATTAATAATAACGTAGTTCACGCAGGCGAAGCCGCGGGCGGGCCGCTAGTGCAGTATATTTGGTAATCTCTTTTTTCACGTAACTATGTGACTAAAGACATTACATTTTAGCGATTACACAATAAATATTAATATTATCGAGATATCTAGTAAACTACCTTGTCTAACTAGAGTTGAAACCATCTATTTTAATTTTTTTATGGAAAAGACAAGGAAACGAGCGAACGGGTCACTTGTAGCACCAGAGGCAGAGGCATTGTCAGTCTTTACGGTGAAGATAGACGCTATAGACTTTTGACTTTTTGAAGGTACCCAAATAGAATCGACTTGGAAACACTGCCGCAGTAAGGCCCTTTCAGTTGCGTGGCGCCTGGAAGGAAGTTCCTACGGAATCACACAGTAGTGGAACACCAAATATTCAAATGGTGTCGATGATATTTGAGTTTGTGACATACTATGCAGTTAGAAAATTCGGCGGCAGGTGACGAGTCCAAAGGTTCCCAAGAACACTACCCATGACAAATGGGTGAACCCACAGTGATAACCCTCAATTACAACGGTAACCCTATCAGAGTTTCTTTTTAGTCATTTAAACTAACTTTTATCTAAAATGCAATTAGGGATGCAGGCGAATAGTGTATGTTACGTAAACAGGACGCGATATTGAAGTGGCGAGTAAATGGATTACTCGCTTTAACTCTGTAGAACATGGCCACTGGTGAACGCGTCAGGTGAAAGTTTATTTAATTTGCTATGTTAAAACATTTTTGGCAATATCTATTGCGAATATCGCTTATTTATCTACACGTATGTAAATTTCAGTTTGTTTCGCTGAGGTAGGTACTAGAGGTTTCAAATTGGAGGTAGAAAACTTTAAAGAAATTACAAATAATAATTGATAACGAAAGATAAGAAAAATTGCCTTTTGTTTGGACAACCCATGTGTTTTGTATTGTTTTTTTTACTTCTAAGTAGTTATATTTGTGATATTTGTCTTAACTAAATTTTGTTTTCTATTCCCAAAAGGACAATTAACAGGATAAGATTTTCCCTAATTTCATATAGGAAACTTTATAGAAATTAAAAATAATAATTGATAACGAAAGATAAGAAAAATAGCCTTTAGTTTGGACAACTCATGTGTTTTGTATTGGTTCTTTTTGCTTCTCAGTAGTTATATTTGTGATATTTGTCTTAACTAAATTTTGTTTTCTATTCCCAAAAGGATAATTAACAGTATAATAAGATTTTCCCTAATTTGATATAATACACTTATTCTCGCGACGAACGGATGTAAACTTATATATTTTTTATATTTAATCCCACCAATATCATCAAAACCTTGAATATATTACATAAAAATCATAATATAAAAGTTTTATATGAGAAAAGGTAGGTGTAGATAACAACAATAAACGTTCGTCCCGAACCCGTCGACACCTCATTACGTAAACAGCGAGCTCCCTAACGCGTCCTCCTGCAGTCCCTGACATGACCTCTTTTGAAAATATTTCTGAGGTTCACGAAGAATTTTAACTTTAAATCGATCCACAAATGTAGGTCAATTGTAGAATGGCAGCTTGAGGTTTCTTCACTTGAGATATTGTGACGTACAATGTAAATATCAACAGTAATGTTGTTGAGAATCGAAAGCTTTTGAAATAAAAATCTGGTATGATTCGCTTACCGAGGTTTCTGCCAGAATCTAGGGTGTATCCTGAAGTCTGTCAGTCAGCAGGTCAACGGGAAGTATAACTTATAAAAGATACTTAAAAACGTTGAGGCAGCGTTGAGTTGTGCCACTCAACACGCAGCCTCCAGATACTGGCACGGGACTGGCAAAATCCATAAGCCACAAGTAAATCGGATTTGCTTTGACTACGATTTAATTTGCCGGTCGAGCGTTCAGGGTGGGTATGATCTCGGCTAATTGCTTCCAATTGGCCCCTCGTACTCTGATATTAATTGATATAGGTATTACAGCTAGACAGGTAGACTGCAGGTCCTATAAAGAGAAGAAGTTATTGTCAGATATTGTCGTGATTGAGAAGCATAGCTAATATTAATATTACAAATTTAAATATTAGAACAAAAAAGAAGAAGACTAGCACCACCTCGAAAAAATATATGCTACTAAATATCTTCATCTCGTGAATACGAAATATAACCTACTTTATTTAAAACAAATTTGTAATACCTTATTAGATATTCATCGATAGCACGAAATTCCAATAAATCAATGCAATTACTCGAGTCTGTGTCTGCTGTCATGATGCTGCTCTCAGGCGTCAAAATTGATTGGTAATTTGCTCATCGGATTTCCATATAACTTACGTATTTTGAGGTCGTATAATATATGTCTATTATATTATAATAATTAATTATCTGTAAAGATGACCGTAGCTATCTAGGGGAAAATTATTTAAAAAATGAATAAAATGCAACTTTAAAAGTCTTGTTGATATAGTTTTTTTTGGGGTTTCGTACCTCTAAAGGTTTAACAGAACTCCTAATATGATTACTTTGTTAGAGCTATAGAGTTGAAATTCAGAAAAAATAAGCTTCTAAGTTAACGCAATCAATAAATACGACCATTTATACATAGTTTTTAATGCATTTTGTATGAAATTCGCCATATATCAGTTCTACGGAGTACTTTCTATATAACAGAATAATGCTATTACAATAAATATAAACAATAATAAAATTAATGCCCGAAGCTGTGTCAACTATTACAAGTTGTATTTCCCGTTAATCTACAATCCTGAAATTGATACGGAACCAACAGTCAAAGTCCAACTCGTACTTGAGCAGTTTTTTACTATAAAATAATCAAAATTGCTTACTCGCGGCGTTGAGTTTTGTCACTCAACATGCAATGCCTTCAGAATTCGGCAGAAAGTGGGGTACAGAGTGTCTTAACACTAGGTTCCCTCTGCCTATCCTGCTGTGTGCGGGATACAGCGTGAAGCTGTATATATGTAACAATAGTTGTATATATATCATATAAACAATGTATTTACAAACTTAGCTATAGCAAATAGACATAGCAATAAATATGCAAATTTCTACACAGCCGGATTATATTTTAGACTGAAGTGGTAGGCATTGTATCAATTTCAAATCACGATCCAGCAGACAGGCAATCGACCTATATTCTAATAATATAATTTAGGACAGTCGTGACTGGCAGTGGGTTCGATGCCCACTCGAGGAAATTAAATATTTGATCTTCATTACTTCGCTCTTGAGGCAAAGCACGGCGTTGATTTTCGCTCTTTATACGTAATATCTCCAGAATTCAGCGGAAAATGAGGAGCGGAGTGTCTAACACTAGTTTCTCTATGCTGGGTATGTGAGGGATACAGCGTGAAGCTGAAAAAAGTTTTAAAACATCTGTGTTCGAAATTAAAATTAGTTATAGCAGTGTAATCAATTTAAGTGCACATTCATTTCAAATAATACGCAAATAGCTTTCAGTCCAATTCATGATACATTTGCGTCCCGCGGTTAGAGAATGTAAATTGGAAATTAAGTAACATTAAAATATTTTATTAACTAAAATCAAATCAAATCAGCTTCACGCTGTATCCCGCACACAGCAGGATAGGCAGAGGAACCATAGTGTTAAGATACTCCATTCCCCACTTTCTGCCGAATTCTGGAGACATTGCGTGTTGAGTGGTAAAACTCAACGCCGCGCTTTGCATCGACACCAGAGCGAAGAAATGGAAATATAAACGTAAATAAATATTTCACTTCCTCGAGTGGGAATCGAACCCACACCCGTCGCGTTACAGTCACACCCTTGTGCCGCTGCGCCACTGCGGCATTTTTATTTTATTTTTTCACAATTTCAATAAATACCAATTGAATTATTGTATACCAATCTTCCAATTCAATCTAAGAGAAAAAAAAACTTTTAACATACCTTTATTCGATTCTGAAATCAATCTCTAGGGATGTTCATATCTTCTATTGCTATTGGAAATAAACTGTATAAATAAATAACTTAACTCAGATTC
>JAKRZM010000553.1:0-10305 GCA_036379175.1 Heliconius cydno galanthus
TGTCCTCTGTAGTTGCCTCTATAGTTTTTATAAATAAAAATTGTGTAATAATCGTGAAAATTAAAGATCTTACTTAATGATAAAAATCACTTATTAATATATTAACTTTTTCTCACTAGAACAGGAGAAAGACAGCAATACATCCTGTTTAGTGGGATTTGAATCCACGACCATCACGCTTACAAACAGATGTCTAACTGTACCACGACTGTCTGTCTGTGTCTACTCAAAATAAATACAAAATAATAAATAATATATAGTCATATACAGGTTAACAATAACACATAAAGCATAATCGAACTCCTCTTCATTTCATGTATCAATCAATTGAATTAATTTCATGGAATGAGCTGAAAGATCGTGTTTATTTAATACAGTACACATTTTTAATATTTATTCAATAATAATATTTATTACTCATTCGTAAAGTTGAAAATTGCAAATCCTTAGTTCACGTAAAAGGTTTAAATAAACAGTTTCACTGGATTTGAGCACCCAATTTATTTCAAGTACAATTTGATCGGCCACTACTTTAATTGTATTTAGTATATATTTAATGAGATACTCTTATACTAATAGATAGTCAGAGCAAACAGCCTAACCTATTTATACATTACGAAGTATTTTTGAATAAATAAAAATTAAAATAGAATTATTATTGATAAGCTAAAACTAACTAAAAGCAGCTTTATTCTTTTACTTTAAGTCGTTTTACTTAAAATAGTCATTCTCCGCTTACTACAGAACTACGCCGCGCCTTATGTACCAGAACGAGAAAAATAAAAATAATTTAAGAATATCCATTTTGAGCGCATTGTAGCGCAAGGACATAAGCGGACATAGCGTAGTAGGTGATGGTTTTGACTTTGATTCCCAATGGGGGATTGAAATATTTAATATTTTCATTTAATATATGTTAAAATTATCAAATTTACTTACAGACATATATACATTTGTATTTAACACGTCAATCTCTTCAGTATCCAGTACTGATTGTCCAAAGGCTTAACCAAACGTTGTCAGATCTTTGTCGTGTCGTGAGTTTAATGTCATTATCTACATATACATACATACTTGCTAACGAGGGGCTGTTGTTGATCCACCGCAAGGTATTCATATTATATATACAATATATATGGAGATATTTATATATAATATTAGATTAGATAGAAAAATACCAATAGAATTTTAGAGGATTACTTTTTATTTTCCAATATTTTAAGCCAAAGTCCATAGTGTATCATCGGCACAGTGATTCTCTTTAAACTCGAGGGTTTAAGGTTCGATGTCCATTCGAAAACTGAGTTCCTTGTTCTGGTAACAAAGCAGAGCATGGCGCTGAGTTCTGCTTCCCAAGAATTAATTTTTTTAGCGGGCTCTAAAATATATTTAAATTTATATTTTTCTCAATTTCCTGATATAGTTGAGGTCTATTTAAGTAAAGCTATGAACAGAGTTTTATCACTATCGTTTTTACCATTTAAACGACACAGATATATTAAAGTTACCCAAAACGAATAACTTCATAATCTATTTACCTGTACATTGTGAACATTTACAAAAAAAGCCAATTCGCCGAAGAAATACCAAGAACTCCACAATCAAGACGAGAGAACATTAATTACGGCATTAAGTAGAATTTTTATGAGGAACCCGGAGCGTAACTTGTGAACTGGCTTGGTAAAGTGTTAATTTATATTATTCATGTTTGAAAATTTCCTTCTATATTACAAAAAGTTCTTTTAGAAATCCGTAGTCGAATGAAGAAACTTTTTCAACTTATTATTATTCACCTGTATTTTTTTGCTGTTTTTTAATTATTTATAATTTTTTTGGATAGAATTTTAAATGTTTATATTTAAAGGAAACTTTAGCTGTGGTTTGTTATATTCTGATGGAAATAAATAAAAATAACTAAGAATTGTGTATGACATTATACAATCTAAGAACCGACTTACTTATCTGAGACAATGAACGCCATTTACTATAGCTTATAGCCCCAGTAAATGACGACAAAAATATTTTTTTAAAATTCTAACCCCCCCTATTCTTGAGGTTGATGCATTCAACCAAAGAATTTATTTTTTTTAAATATTAGTATACACAATACATTTAGAAGTTATTTTATTATATCGACTAATCGAAATCGAGTTAAAAACCAAAGCTCGTTCCTTTACCGTGCAGAATTTCCCAATTTTCATTTTATTTATTTTTTAAGAACATATTATAAATTTCCATACACCATTATTATATTTTACGTTACAAACAGACAATAGTACACATTCAAAGCATAGTGAAGGAGTGTCTGACTAGTATTGCGTTTTGCACGCGATCACTGTTGGATGCAATCTCTTTGGAGTAATATTTATATTTAAAATACATGATTCTTTAGTCTGTCTAGACAAAAAGCAATGTTGTAATTTGTTATCATATCGATATGGATATTATGTCAAAATCCGCCAAAGTTATATTATGCCAAATTATTATTATTATGCCAAAAAATAAATATAAAGATTTGGACGCCAGTCTTGGCACAGGATTACAAGCGTACGTCTGTAAATGCTACAGGATGTAGGTTAGATTCCCATTCGAGGAAATTAAGTGTTGAATATTTCTAGAACTCGGCGGAAATTGGGGGATGGAAATGTCTTAATGGGAATGGAGTGTCTTAAAAGTAGATACTTAAGTTCCCTTTGTCTACCCTGCTACGTGCGGGATACAATGTGAACATAAAAAAAATTAAAATGTTCCATTACTGAAGTGAATGACTGACAGAGAAGAGTTAAGATAGAGAAAAAAATTTTTTTTTAATATAGGTTCCTTGAGGAGTGTAGTCGAGTAATAAAACAGAGTTTTTGAAAATCGTTTCATTAAATCCCGAATATCTGAATAAGAATTCAATATCTATTTTATTATTTTATATTGGAAAAGTATCATAAAATTATGCAAATACTACTATATTCTTTGTAAAAACGTTCTTTGTAAAATGAATCTAAAAAAAAAATTTTTTTAGATTCATTTTCCCGAGTCCAGTCATACTATTAGCAATTAAAAACTGTCTCAATGTAAAGGCCACAATCGTTAGGTAATTTTTTTTTGGTTTGGTCACCCCATATGTACCATTTTTTAACTATAGCTTCCATAACTGTAGGTTTACGGGAAGTAGCCTATAGGTTTTGATTACGCGGCAAGTTTCATACAAAATGCAGCAAAAACGATGCTTAAATTATATTTTGTATGCTCTGACTTAGAGCTTTCTACTTTTTTCTGTCATTCAAGGGACCATACACCTGAATATTTGATGTAGATTGCAACTTGATACCTCCACGCGACCTTGACATAAATGGTCTGGAGAGCGGAACCCTAAAAACCGAGTTACCTTTCACCAAGTACATAATTACGGCATTTAAAATTTTATTTTAGAGAATTTCCATGTTATATCCATATTGTGTAGATACGTCAATCAATCTGACACGCGAACAAAAGAGTTTTGAACAAGAGGAAAATTATATAAAGCGAAAGATATAATATAATATGTTATTTTTAATTACAAGCTTAACTTAAGTTATATATACACTGCGTTCCCTTTGATACACTTTCATTCTCCACTTTCAGTTGAATTTTTGATATGCTGCGTGTTGAGTGGTGGAACTTAACGCTGTGTTTTGCCTTGGTAGCAGAACAAGGAAATGAAAATATTGAATATTTTATTTCCCCGAGAGAAAATCGAACCCACAACCGTCCCGTTAGTTTTTATGCCATAAACTCATAGTACAGAACAGAGAGTTATATCACTATATTCTCTCTTAATCTCTGCTTTATAACGTGTCTATGTAAAAATGTAAGTTAGGGGATTTGGGTAGTCTTGTCTAGTGTAGTAATTGGATCGTAGGGTGGTAATACATGAGGCGTCGGGCTTAGTTCGCTCGATAATGCGTATTACGTAGGGATGGCACACGTTTGTAGTGTATTTTTTTATTTATAGAGCTATCTGTGGATAGGATACTTTTTGAAAAACGTATAAAAAATTGAACGCTGATTTGAACCTGCGCCTTTACAATTTGAACCTTGAACGTCGAAGTTTTAATATAATCGTTACAATTTATTTATGTTATTACTCCCTCTGCAGGGAGATTTTTCTAAATTTCGGATACTCAAAATAATAACAATAGTATATGAAAATGAAATATTTCCTCATTATGGTAAAATGCAACGTTGAGTTCAGCTACTTAAGGCAATATCTCAAGAATTTGGCGGAAAGTGGGAAACAGAAGTGTCTTAATGGCAACAAAGTGTCTTCAGTATGAATACAGCTTCACACAGTTCTCTCTGTCTACCCTGCTAGGTGTGGGAAACAAAGTAAACAAAATAAACAACTTACTTACATGTTTTAAATTTCAAAAACCTTCCAATAATATTAAAGGAAAATTCCGGCTTAATAAAATATATTTACTCAGATTTCCCTAAAAGTAACAACCCTACAAACCCCTGAACGTCTCAGCCAAGGCATTAATTTGCATTATAGTATGTAGTGCATAACTTTATAAAATGCGATAATAGACCCTCTTTATACCTTTATTTTTAGAGAACAAAGGAAACAATAGATGATAGCTTGGTATAGATCTACGGGCATGTAGATTAAATAAGTAATTAAAAAGTAAATAATTATATTTTATGTACATAAATCGTATACAGTGTTGTCCTGAAAAAATATAAAAAAGAGAGCTACTATAGTGAGATAACTCTCAACGTATTATTATCATATTTCTTCTATCTTTTTTCTCTCTCCTGTAGTAGTAGCAAGAAAGAACAGATCACCATACGCTGAGGCCTCTGCATACCTCTTTTGCCTCGTCTACTACTACCAATCTTGGAAGATCAACGAAAACTTCTTCAAATCAAAAAGTTGGCTAACTCCAGAATCTTTCCTTCAAAAATAGACATAGAATGTATGAAAGACTTCTAGAGATAATTATATAAAAAATTAAATATAGCAAAGGCAAATTATTATTATTGTATACATAAATCAATTTACTTTACACCGGATGTTGTACATTCGATATCCGGTCACAGTATATTGGAGCGTGTGCATGCTCACTGCGGTTTCCTGGAAAGATGATTTTCCCGGCTGAAATTCAAACCTGTTTTACAATTGTATTTCATATAATTGTATTGGAATATTTTTATTTTTCATATAGATACTTAATTTTTTTTTATTTCTTTTTAGATATTTATGTAAAATTTCATCAAAATATTTGACATTTTGCAGTACAATTACTAAATAACATATAAAGTATTGTAGTGGGACGTAACAAGTGTCTATAAGGAGGCCTAATTCCGTACGCACCGACGCTACAAAGGAAACTTTTCTCTTAACATAAAACAAGCTACGTGAGTATACTGTCTGGTTGTATCAAAGATTTAAGTTTTATATATGTATGGAAAAGACTATTTAAAAAAATATTTTAATAGTGAGATTTAAGTGAAAACTTTTTTCTCTGTTCTGTTCTTTGATTTCGCTTAGCTAATGATACATTGAAAGGAAGTTTTTCTTCTTTTTTAGCTTCACGCTGTATGCCACACATAGCAGGATAGGCAGAGGAATCCTGTAAATGTAGTACTCAGACGCTTCATAATAGACATTTAAGAAACTTCCGTTCCCTACTTTTCGCCGAATTCTGGAATTACTCCAGGATTCCAATTGTGTGTTGAGTGGTGGAACTCGTTTCGGTTCGGTTCTTTATTTATGGCGCTTCGAGCGTGCCAGTTGAGCACTAATCACTTCGCCAATGTCACGTTGTATGGAGAACACACAAAATGTGGTGGAACAATAATAATAACAAAAATAATAATAATTCTTCCTAACTAAACAGTATGAGTATATAAAATGTCAAATGCAAAATAATATTCACGATATCAGATACATTTCAATATTCCTCTTCCGTCAAACGATAACAAGCGGTACAAGGCGTCACGTAATTTGACATATTTTTGTCAATATACATATTATATGCCTTTATGTTTATGTATGATATATTCTACATTTTTTTACGTAGAGGCTTTATTATATTTCCAAGTTAGTGTACTTCTTAGGTTGATATTGGGTTTGGTGCCTGGTGATAAAAAATAGACAAATCGATTTTAGTGCTTGTATTTTATCCTGAGGATATGCGTGGATGCGTTAAGAATTCAGAGGAAATTGAGATACGGAGTGCGAGCTAAAACTTTTTAGGATATATCATTAGGTATTTAGATGCTATTAAAAATGGGTATAATTGACAGAAAAGTGTATTGGCATAAAATATTAAAAACCCATTTCTCGAAACATCTCGTGTTAAATGGTGAAACTCAACGCCACTCTTTCTCTTGTCACTAAAGCGAAAAACAATACATTCCCCCAACTGCGAATCGAACCTACAATTGTCACGTTTACACCCAAACGGCCTCACCATAATGCCAATCCTTTTATTAATTTTAAATATTCTCAATCACATCCAGCAATTCTACATCAACCACCCATTAAGTAGGCTAAAGTAAAATTTAGAGTCGCTGTGTGAGGGGCACAACATGTTAAATCCATTCGTTGCGGCGTCAAGTTTTATTGCTTAGAACCTAACCTTAGGGATGTCTTGCTATTAACCTGTACATGTATAATTATAGTATCCTCGGCTTTTGAGGTCGCTAGAAATATTTATACATAAAATGGAGAATGTTATGTGATATCACAAGGGTATATCTTCTCTTTTCTGCGTAATGTAGAGCAATGCCTCGGCAATTCGACGAAAGTGTCTTAACGCTAAGTTCCCGGGTTCCCTCTGATTTCCGTGTAATATGCGGAATACAGGATGAAGTTAAAAAAAAAGATAATATCATTATCCATAGCAATTGTTGAGGCCATTGTGGCGCAGTGGGTCAGCGTTTAACAGTTGATAGACATATGGGTTTGTACCTCACTCGGGCGAATAATTGTATTTAAATTATTTTCTTTTCCTCCCTTCAGCAAATAACTGGAGTAAAGTAAAGCTAATATGTTTTACCAGTGTTGTGTTTCATCACTCAACCCAACCTCTCGAGATCGTATGGAAAGTGAGGTCACTTGATGCTAAGCTATCCTTGTTTTATGCGGGATAAAGCGTGAACCGGAAAAAAGATATTTGCAAAATAACATTAAAATTCTGAAGTCTTCACAAATATATTGTATAAAGTTTCCCAAATCTTTCTAAATAACATATAAGATTAATATGTATATAAATATATGTATATAAAGTATAAGGCATTATATTTTCGCCAAAAATATATTTTATATAAGAAACCCTATTTATATCAGAAAGAAGACTGTTAAAAGATTTATTTATGAATTACGTTCAAGAATATTAAATAATTGTATACAAAAAACAACCTTTTTGATATAAACAACCAAATTACTTCGCATTCTCTATAATATCCAAATATTTCGTTAAGAAATTTAGGCATCGATGTTTCAGAAGATCCTGATGGCTCATCGAATAGGGCCATAGAAGTGAAGACGAATTATCTGCACCGACGATAAATATTCGTGCGCGTTAATTAATGAATCGGCAATCCTTTTGCATTGGACTTTGATGAAGTCGGTATGGAAACATACGAAATTGTAACTTTTCCGCCTTCTACTGTAAGTAGAATACAGTGTGATGCAGTTTTTTAGCGTCACAGCAAGGTAGGCAAAGGGAACCTAGGTTTAGACACTTCGTTCCATACTTTCCGCTAAATTTTACTACAGTTATCACGAATATTATAACCATCGTGGTTCAGGTGCACAAGCGTGCGACTACAATAGTGCGATTACGCAATTTTTGGTTCGATTTCCACTCGGGAAAAATTAAATATTTAATATTTTCATTTCTTTACTCAGATTGTCAAATATTGTAGTGCATTTCTTTATTTATGGCGTTCCGAGCGTGCCAATTCAGCACTAATCACTTCGCCAGTGTCACGTTGAATGGAAAACACACATATTGTAGTGTACTCGTATTGTCGTAAAAGATATTTTTGTGCACCTACATACCTTACGAAATATAAATAATAATAAATGTGCTGTCAACTCGGACTAACGAAAAATATTCAAATCAATAAATTATATATTTATAATGAAGTCATTAAAACACTTATGAATCGTCAAATTCCAAAAAGTGTTAGGAGTAGAAGTCAAATATACAGAACAGTGAACAGACAGTCACAGTGTTAAGACAACCGACTTTCAACTTCTCCTCATTTAAAGACTTTGCGTAACCTAACGCCTCGTTTTTATCTTATAGGCACTGTAAATATAATTTAAAGTAAAATAGTGTAAATAAATAACGAAAACAACACCCGTATGTTTTTATCACAGCCTATTTTCTATCAGGATTGATTTACGAAGCCTTCTAATTATCACAGAGATTGAAAGTAATTTATTGAAATATCGTCTTCAAGTAACGTCTATCAAGTTTACTTGTTTATTAAAATTTTGTATATAGCTATTACCTAAAAAAAAAGAGGGCACATATATATTGATGAAATTTCTAACTCTAGATTGAGACGATGTGAGAAAATCAATTGTTGTACTTTCTCTACTGAGCCAAAAAAAAATCATTTCATTCTTCTTTTTATATTCATTTGTTTTCTTAGCTTCACGATATATTGCACATATAGTTAGGCAGACAGAGGGAACCTAGATTTCAGATACTTCGTTTCCTATTTTCCTTCCAATTTATGAGACATCGTGCATTAAGTGGTAGAACTCTACGTCATGCATGTCACCAAAGAAAGAAAATAAGTAATTCCATCGAGTAGATCGAACTTACAACCCGAATCAAAATTAAAACAAAAACGATTTTAATTACCATAATAAAACAAAAGGCTTCACAAAATCATTACACGAACACTTTTGTGCAAACAAAATTTAGCCGCCTCTAATCGTGGATTCCTTAATCAAAATGACAAGTAATTTATCATTTCACTAAAAAGAAATTTCCATTCAATTCATTATCGCGTCCCGAATTCTTGTAAAACGGTGCAATCTCTCAAAGTGACGGTAATAATGGAGCGTAAAAAGTCTTTACACAGAATATCTTCTACGATCCCGAACAATGAGGCAAGGTGTCAGGTCAATTATAGAACAATTTGATTAAGGAAGGATATTTCTAGTATCTTTTACGGCGTTTTGTAATGTAAAAGTGATGCTTGCTATGTGAATTAGGTGTCCAATAAGTGATGTAGAGTAGATGTTAAATGTTTATTGCTGAGATTGTGGTTATGGATTGGAAACTTTTTGAATTTTTTAATTATTAATGAAAAATAAATATAAATATATAATATGTAGACAGTATGTCTATATAACCGAGGAAAACAAAGTTCCACATCTGTCGCGATTCAAAATAAGCGGAGAGCATCTACAGGAAAGTTTTTCTATTCTCTATAGAAAAGCTCTTGTTCCGAAGCACGACGTATCGAGATACAATTATTAAAAAGACTGTCAAGGAGTTCAATAGTTTTATAACATAACTATATGAAATATAAAAGAATTTGAAATAAATTTTGTTTGTCCAGATATCTTGAGGCCGTGACGCAGGGGCACAAATGTGCGAATGGTTCGAAGATGAATTATGTATTGTGTTAATTTCTTCGCTCTGGTGTCAAGGCTACGCGCGGGGTTGTATTCCGATACTTAATTCTCAATTCTCCCAGAAAAAACAAATGGAGTGGAAAATGGAGAACAGCGTGATATCTCCTATTGCACAATTATCGAACGCAAAACCCCTACCATAAAGTAATTACTGATCCTATTCATTTATATTGAAGTTCGCAGAGTGGGTACGGCGATATTTCGTTAAAATATTGTAATTCAATCTTATATTTGAAGTGCCACTCCAGACGCTCTCCGGTCCGGTTTAATGCAGATCCATAACCTCTCCAGTAGTTGAGATCTTAAGTTGTTCGCTCGAAATCTTTAAAATCATTAAAAATTTTAGTTTACTTGCGTTGACATTATTATTTTATTTAAAGTATGTTATATGATATTTTTTTTTGCCTTTTGTATCCTCTCTATAGAAAGGTAGACAGAGGGAGGAGAGAGAGGCAGAGGGAATCTTGGTTTAAGATATTCAGTTTGTTTAGCATTTTAGAAACATGCCGTGTTGAGTGACGGGAGCTTACTTTTTAAAGACTCCCTAACCAAATGAAAATAAAAGATCCCTTATATAAGGATAATATACGTACGTACGTATGTCTGTCTGTGCGTCTGTCCGTACGTATGTCATATATAGTTTATTTAAAATAGACATTGTT
>JAKRZM010000555.1:0-39364 GCA_036379175.1 Heliconius cydno galanthus
CAGAGTTACTTTCGAATTTATAATATAGGTATGGATTAATAATTATATAAGCACTCCCAGTGTATTTCAAATTCCAATATAATTATAAAAAATAATTCGTTAAATTCGAACTGGCAAATACCACGCCTAGTTAAGTAAATTCCAACTGCTTTACAATTGTGGTTTCAGTCGCGGTTAATGAAAAAATATGAAATAATCCTTGTCACACAATCTCATTTGGCGTTAGCCAAAAACACGCGAGGAAAAGCTTATACCATTATAAAATAAATCTTCATCCTCTTACATGATATACTTTACGTTTAATACGTGTTATTTTAATTAAAATGGGTTGTTTTTAGGGTCCTGTACCTCAAAATAAAAATTATGCCTTTTTAGGGTCACTTTGGTGTTCATCTATTTATCTGTCAACGTATCAAGCTGAAAAATATCACTGCTAACTTATTATTTGTAGTTAATTTCATACAAAAGTAGTGCATACAATTGTAAGCCTTTATAAGATTTCTTCTAATTATAAGATTGGTACGGAACCCTCGGTGGGCGAATTCAACACGTGCTTGCCATGACCACCTTTTTATACATGGCTTTTTTTAGTAAGGATTAAAGAATCATGAGTCGATAGTGATATTAGTTTCTTTTTCTCTGCCTAGAGATATACCTATGTAGTTTAAACAACTAATAGTTTCAATATGGCTATGTTCCTATATATTATGTTTAATTTACCACTAATATTTTAAAATAAGATTTAATATTTTGATAAATAATACCCGCCAAATATTCATCTTTTATGCCCAAAGCCTCTAAGGTAAGGGCGTTTTAAGAAAAACTTCTTAGTCAAAAGCGAAGAACGAAAATTATAAATACAACAAAAGATAAAATAAGTATAATATGATAAGAAAAAAGTGCAAATAAAAAACCAATGTAATTTAAACTAATAAGCCAATGTTATATAAAATAATTGAAAATAATAGCTTTCCGCTTTTTTTCGTATAGTAGAGTACTCTGCGGGAACCAAATGTTTAGATACTTCGTTCCCCAATTTTGATTTCGAGATATTGTATGTTGAGTGGCGGATCTTAACGTCGCGATATATCTTGTTACCAGAAGTTGTTACTTTACTTCGTTACGAAAGCGAGGAAAAGAAAATATTAATTATTTCATTTCTTCTTATGGAACCGAACCCGCAACCTGCCGCGTTTAGAATCGCACGACCGGCCCAGGTGAATATACAAAAAATAAGAATACAAAAAAATCTCCACCCCGCTCTTTACTTGTGAACTACACTGCTACAAATCTCAATATAGAAGCCTCGTTTATTTGACACAGTGTTTTATAGGTAGCCTAGCAGCGTAGTCTCGCCTTTACCTAGTTAACTTAGTGAAAAATAGCGTTCGTTAACTGAAAACTGAAAAAAATGTCTTGCTAGTGTTAAAAATAATGTTTTATATTATTTTTACGAAATATTTTTACAGCGTATAACATTTTATCTTTAATTTATAGATATAGTCCCTTTAGGAGGTATGAAATATTTAATATTTTGAAATTTAGGAACTCAACGCCGCACTTTCGCATCAGCGAGTGTGAGTCGTGATAAAGCAATGTGAAGGAAAACGTGCAATGTCAATGTGCAGAAAGTAAGTGGGGAACGGAGTGTCCTAACACTCTTCCCTCGTGGTTCTCTCACATAACGAACATCGAACCCGTGATGGGTTACAAAAATTTCGCCATATCACCTACGAAACCAAAGCTATAATACCAATATTAAAAGTAAGCAAGAAATTAATTTCACCCACATATTCTATGAAATTATAACATTTGCACAATCGTTACGCCAGTTCACATTTCCACGCTGTTAAAGCCAGATGTCGGGGGCGCAGATTTGTGGCCGGCGGGAGTGGACTCGCGCGGCGTCATTTACATAAATTGTTTTAAAACCAACTCAATTTTGTGATTTTCATTTGTTATTTTGAAACACTTGTTTAAGTACTAAACGTGAGCGTGCGAAAGTTACGGGACCGATTCCCAATCGTGGGAATGAAATATTTATTATTTTCGTTTTCCTGCTCTCATAAGGAGGTAAAGTGTGGCGTTGAGTTCCGCCGCACAACAAGTAGTGCCTCAAAAATTCGGAGGAAAGTGGGGAACGGATGTGTCATGCGCATTGAAAATAAATAATTTCTCTTAGAGCTGAAACTCTGTTCCACGATGGCTTTAAAGAAGAAAGCTATATTCATGAATAAATAAATAAAGACTGGTAACTCTTTCCAAGCAAGTTTTATTTTTAAAAAAGGGTGAAAGTTCATCAAACATGGAGATGGTTATCGAGGAAATGACTTTCGACCCATTCTGTTTGAGGTGATAAGCAGTGTTTGTGTAGAACGTGACCGTATGTAAATAGAGGTAAACAACCCACCTATGAATTATGCTTAGCATAAAAACATCATTTTTGCGATTATCTAGGTATAGCTATGACCTTTTTGAAGCTGTGTATTGTAAAAAAGGGAATTGAGGTCCTATTGTAGAGTTATCTGAACACAGAGTAGGCAAAGTTCTATGATAATTAGGTAACTGATAAACAAACATATATCTATATATTAATATGTGAAGCAAAAGTTTGTACCCCTTTTTACGAACGTTGTGCGAACTGAGGAGTTTGGAATTTGGCACAGTCATAGTTTATATAGAGGAAGAGCGCATTATTTTTATATTTTTTTTACTATATGTTTGACAATTCACATTTTTTGTATAAGCTAACGTACTCGTTGCTATGGAAACGAGTATTTGTACATTTTTAAAGTGTTATTCCAGTATTAGGAAAGAAAAATACTTTTTTAGAACCATATACAAATTTTTACGTAGCGGGATTTTAATACTTATTTAATAGTTTTTTAAACTTATTTTTTTTCTTTAGTCTTTTTAAACACATAAATAAATAGGTAATTTTGTACTTGGACACAAACTCATGAAAATAATTCAATAGATAATATCACTTATTGTTCTCCAGTGTCAATATAATACTGAAAAGCAAAGAAAAAATAAAGACAAAGCGTGACTTCTCTCGCGCGGCGTCTCAAGTTTGGGCGAAATTTGGAGAACGGAATATTTTGTCATTCCGTGCCTCCCGGAATGAAAATGCAAAAGATAACTAATCCCTCAAATGAGAATCGAATCTTGAAGAATAGAGCAGCGCTACAAATCCGTAAACCCATAATAATGCCTTCGAGAAAATTAAGCTCCGCCGTCGATATCGAATGAGATTTATTTTCGATCTCCACAGTAGTGATTCCGCTTGTAATAAGTTTACTTTATATCGAAACGTAAACTATTTGTACGTTTGAACTTTCTGATTACTTCGAATGATATTTGCCGGAGCATTATTTATTATGTTTGTGTAAAATTTGTTGTTTTTGGTATGATTCTAAAATATTTTTTTGTATATTATAAAAATAAAATACTTATGGTCGCCTGCGACTTTGTTTGTTTGTGCAATTTAGGACGTAAAATAGAAAATTTATTCCCTTCTTGTAGTAATTTTTAACTTACTTTATCTCAAATTCGATATTTCGATTATTTCTAGCCTAGTAGTTTCGTCTATGTAATGTCTATGAGTATTTTAGTAACGAGTCTTGTTTAATAATAAGTATATAGATATATACATAAAAGATTGCGACTGCAAAAGCGACGATTGTGTGTTCAACACCGTTCAGGGGAATGATTATATTTAAATTATTTTCATTTCTTTACTCTGGTTACGGAGCGCGGCGTTAAGTTAGGCTAATCAACTCACAATGTCTCATAAAATTAAACGAAAAGTGGGAAAAGAAAACGTGTCTTATATTGTTGTGGGTTCCCTCTGTCTACTCCGCTATCTATATGTAACTATAAAAATGTATATCCTATCCTATCCTATATCTTATAAAACAAAGTCGCTTTTCATGTCTGTCTGTTGTTTCTAACTCTTCTTCTTCTAAACCACCCAACATATTTTGATGCGGTTTTCACCATTAAGTTGAGTATTTTTCATAGAAGGTTTTTATATAGTTTATTATTTGAACATTCTTATGTAAATTAACATAAATACGATAAATGTGTATAAAGTCCTACCCGTTGGGACACTTTCGCGCATGCGCTGCTTTAATGGTAAGTACTACATGAAAAAAATGTACTGGAGTATTGTTCCTCTTAATAAGATCTACAAAAAAGTCCGCGAGAGCATATTCGTATCTTTTAAGAATAACGTGTAGTGATCATTTTTCTGTCTAAAAATAATAATTTCAATATATTTTTTATTGTGAGGGATATTTTTCCATAATGGTATTAATCCTTATCCTTTAAAATACTTTATTAATTTTCTACGTTAAACGAAGATAAAATTTGCTTTTTACACTATTTCGAAATTGCGAATAGTTTTAGAGAAAAACGCATTTAATTGTTGACACATCACGCCGTTGACACATCAGCTGTGCCGACTCAAGTTTTACTTATCCCTTACTCTCAGCATATAAATAAGTATATTAGTTACGTTGGCCATTTAATGTAGATCAAAACTGTCTTTTACTGTTTTTCATTTTAATAAGTACTTTAGAAGTTGTTACAATATCAAAAAATCCTTGCTGCGAAACGGCTCGCCACTCGCCATGCGTCCGCCGCGCCCGCCTGCCTTACACGCATCGGTGGTTCAGTGGTAGAATGCTCGCCTGCCACGCGGGCGGCCCGGGTTCGATTCCCGGCCGATGCATTCTATTTAATTTTCCTCACAGGCAGCCACGTAGTGCTTGCTTTTCATCAGGGACAGAATACCCTCTTCAGCATTAACCACAAGCTCGAAAAAAAAAACCCGCCTGCCTTTATAGCAACGAAGATTTAGATGCGTTTGCACGTATTGGATAATTGGAGTTGAATGTATTATTTCAGCGCGATATATTTGGTTTCATATTTTTTGTAGTAGTTATTAGTAGGTAGGTTTTTGTTTATAATTTCTTCCGTTTAAAAATAGTCATTTAACTATCTAAAAATAGTCATTTAAATATATTTTAATAAGTACTTGAAAAGATTAGTAGCACAGATTTAAAATTACGGTACCTACTAAAAAATCCTTGCTGTGTAAAACAATTGGAAAATCCTTATTGAAACTACGAAAATGCGGGTTGCATTAGGGTTTAATTAATTTTCACATTATCTTAAGTGCTTTGCAAACATACATTATATGAATAATAAAGTAGTAAAAGCGGGCGAAGCCGCAACAGGGTCGCTAGTATACTATAAGTATTGATCTGGAAGAGACCATGACATGTAATTAAAAATTAACCTTTTAAATTAAAAAAACATAATATAAAAATTAAAAAATTGTTTCTATCCTATTATAGAACGAGTAATTGATACTAGGGAAGTGTCAACAGAATAATGCTCCCGCGTTATTATAAAGATGTTGGACTACGCTAGAGACATTAGAGCCGGTGGTTATTATAAAATAAAAATTGTTTAATAAATTTTATAATATATTATTTTAATAATGAGACCATCGCGGTGCAGTAGCACAAAGTCTGACACAAACTTGCAATTGTAATCACAACGGTTGTGGGTTCGATTCCCACTCGGGGGAGTGAAATATAATGTATAAGTAACCTATGTCATCCATTACACTGTTTAAAATATGTATCTGTACCCCAATATGTCTTAAACATTTCGTTCCCCATTTTCCGTAAATTTTTTAAAATATTACGTGTTGAGCAGCGGAACTAAACGCTGCTCATACTCTTGCCACCAGAGCATCAAGATATGGAAATAATTCATTCTCCCGAGTGGAAATTGAACCCACAGCCATTATGTTTACAGTCAGACGCTGTCCTCGCTAAATTATAATGATTTAAAACTGAAACTACATCCATCTTTATATAATTCGTAAAATAAGTTGTCAAACTTTTTTCTAATTAAAATGTCTTCACTTCTGTAACTTCAGTCTGAACAAGTGAAAACTTTTGAATGCCTCAGGTGCCCTTTTGTTAAATACAGCTATGCTCTTAAGTAAGTTTTGTAAGTAGAATTTTTTGTATAATTTTATATTTATTTTGTCATTGTGGCGCTTTTGAGATATTTTTTTTAAATTCACACTATATCTCGAACATAGGTGGGTAGACGGTGGACTTGGGAACCTAGTACTAAGACAGTCCGTTCCCGTTTAGACACTTCTGTTTTACACTTTCCGCCGAATTTTGGAGACATTATTGAGTGACGGAACTCAACGCTGCGCTTTACGTCATCACCAAAGGAATCAAACCCACAACCTGCCGCATCTATAGTTGCATTCTTGTGTCACTGCCCGACGATTGGCCTCAAAAGTTATTAAAAGTTATTCTATTATTAAAATATTTTTATATGAAAATACAGCACAAAGGACTGTCACTGACAATAGATAATATAATTAAGAGCGCCCCACGATGACAAAATGTTAGAATTTTCTTTTTTGTAGGCTTTAAATTTAATTTACAATATTCAGTTATAAAAGACATAAACGTCATGTTTGTTTGGACACTAGTGGTATTTAACGTGAAGAAGAAGAATCCTAAGTATGGAATAATACTTTAAAAAAATGTAAAAAAAAATTGTAACTTATTCTAAATTCGAAAATATTTGATGGTATTTAACATCTATCTGTCAGTTCTATTGATTCCGTTTTCCTAGCTCTCTGTCCTACTCTCTGATGGTTGAAACTTTCTTCATAAAGCTCTATCGAAAAAATAAGACTTTTTAAGTTATAATAAAAAAATCTGACCATATTCGTGCCAAAATGATGAATTTCTAACACAGAAATTAATTAATGACAAATAAACATAAAATATTTCACTCAAACCCAACGAACCAACCGACATGTATTTAAAATCACATTTTCCACATGAAAAGCTAAAAGTGCACTTAATTTTTACCTAGAAAGTTTGTAACGTGAGATAATAAAACATAATTTTGGCACCCACAGCCAACTGTTCTGTAGCGTCGGCACGCACCGCTGATTCAAGCTCCATTTTGTACCGGATATAAAATTATTTACAGGAATTTCAGTAGAAAATCTTAAAATTGTACATTTTTAATAGTTTTAGTTTTTATTTTATAAAAAACTGAGGAATTTATTTGTTTGGACGCGCTAATCTCAGGAACTACTGGTACGACTTTGCATTTCCTTGCCCTGGTAAAAAGACATACTTTGTCTCAAAAAAGGGCGAAAAGAGGAAAACGGAGTTACTTAAAGTAGATCCCTTCTGTCTACCCTTCAGTGTTGTACGTAAGAATCGAACCCATACCGACAGTTTTCAACCAACAATATACCAAACTTTTCCTGATAATATTCTCATATAATACACTACAATTTAATTGTCGCTACACAAGCTTGTTAATACAAATTTGGTATCTAACTAAATGTGGAGAGGCGTCGGCACGCTCCGCTGACTACACTCTGTTTTATATAAACAGTTCTCTTTATAGAGTGTTGTTTTTTATCGTATTATAGTGTTGGAATATGTTTATTTTGTTTTAGCTTCACATAGCAGGAAAGGCAAAGGGAACCTGGGAACCTAGTGTTAAGGTCCTCCGTTCTCTATTAGAACACATCCGTTTCTCACGTCACTCTGAGTTCTTGAGGCATTGCGTGTCAGTGGCGGAACTCAACGCCGCGCTTTTCCTCGTTAACAAAGCGAGAAAATGAAGATATTAAATATTTCATTTCTCCGAGCGGGAATCGAACTAACAACCGTCACATTTAATGTTAGGCTGTCGCATTGAGCAACAATAGACTTAGTTTTTTCACATTAGATATCATATATATTTATAGTTGAAAATCATAACAACTTAAATGATAATTGATGAATGTTCCTGAAATTCACATCATATAAACAAACCTTACAAACTATCCATTATATTATAGGAGTTAACCCAAAAATAATAACGGAACGGACGACAAAACTTTCAAAATAATCCAGTTAAAATTAGTTCCAGCTTAACTATTATAGTTAATTTGAGGGTTAAATTTAACCGCAGAAATTTGAACACCACTAAATTGGCTTGAATTAAAACGTTAATATATAACAAAATGAGTTTTCAGTAAATGTTTAATGGAAAAGTTATGTTCGTCGTAGGACGACACGATAGTTCTGAGATTTTTTTAGTTCCTCGCTATCCCGAGCTATCCCGCATCTAGCAGGGTGGACAGAGGAACCTGGAAACAAACTATCACGATTACAATGCACGCTTGCGCCCCTGCGCTAAAACTGGCCTTTAACCTTATGTAGGTAGGGTTTTATGTAAACGTTATGATAATAAATAAATAAATAATATAAGCCATTTGATATTCAAAATATGGGTACAAGTCCTTCACGGCAATCTATAGAGGAAAAACTATTATTCGTGTCAGCACGCACCTCGCACGCGTGTAGGCACGGTATTTAAAATAGTTTCTTTTGTTTTGACTGTTTATAACCGATTTTGAAGAAAGAAGTTTTATTTTAGCTATATTTTTGCTAATAAAACGATGCTGTTATAGTTCAGTGCTATCTGTACACATAACGATTATGGGCTCAAGCTCCACTCAAAAGAATATATTGTTTATGATCAGAAATAATTTGTTTAAAATAACTGAGGAAGCTACTTAATGGTGAAAAAAATGTAAACTAACATTCAATTATTTAGTGTATTAGTATCTACTACAATGAGGCACTCGTGGCGCAGTGGCACAAGTGTGTGTCTGTTACTGTGTACTTGATTTTTTTCTGGAAAGCATCGTACGGAGTGTCTTACGTTATCACTTATTTTCTCTGCCTATCCTGCTAAAAGCAGTGCAGCGTGAAGCCACAACATAATCATAAAGTATGTATTTATTTTGTACACAATGACTCTACCTTTTTTCGTGAATCAAGAAATGTAACTTTCATATAGCATTGTAACGCTAACAATAATGTTTCACAGAACGAGCGTAATAACAGCGAGTGATTGCGATGTTATAAATTGTTTTAGATTAGGGCTGTCAAAAACAGAAATCAATGGACTGAAAAATTCAAAATTATGATTAAGATGACTTATGAAAAGTTAGTCTTTGTGACGCAGTGTGACAGCCTCTTCTGTAGATGTGGTGGATATAGGTTCTATTTTTCTTTAGGTTTATCTTTCTTTAGGTGGGTCAGCAGGCACTCAATGCCCTAATTCGGGCGAAAAATAAAGTGTTTTAATATTAAGTTCTCTGTCTATCCTGGTATATGCGCTCTAATACGTAGACTAAAAAAATATTTAAGTTACTGTACTGTTCTTCAACTTAACTGTATTTTTGTACTATTCTGTTAGGACTTTCTGTTCTTCAACAGAATTACTTTCATTTTCTCCCTCTAGTAATAAGACAAGGCGTATACCCATACGAGCCCACCGGAGTTTCACCACTTAACATGTAATTTTGCCAAAATTGAGCTTTGCGTAATCCTCTTAACACTAGATAGCCTTCGCCAATCCTGCTACGAGTATATACGGGATAAAGCGTGAAGCTAAAAAATAAAAAAAACAGCGCTAACCAAACGCCATAGCTAGTACCTTTATCCGACAACCCTGACCTAAGACATGTGTTAGAGCCCTTTTATCGTCCCAGGAACCTTACGAGACTCGTCATGTGAAAATTTATTGTTACATCTTACTTTTTATTTCATTTCCAACTGTGACGGTTTATAGGCTTTGTTTGGTGACGTCGAATGACGTACAATAACAGGTTTTTTTTATTTGGTTCTGGGTTTGATTCCCATTGGTATGCATTTGAAATTAGGAATTAAGCAATTCGGTAGTCTGTTTGATACTAAGTTCTGTTCCTTAATTACCAAAGGAAATTATAATTTTCACACACAAATTCACTTTTATTTTCCTCAAAGCAGGGTAAACAGAGGGAAGCTAGTGTTATGGTACTCCGTTTCAAACGTTTCGTCCAATTTTAGAGACATGGCAGAAAAATAAACATAACATTCTCGTAAATGTAATAATTCCCTGAAATTGGGATCGAACCCATTACTAGCAAAGCAAGGAATTATAAATAAGTCATTTTAAATCAAGGAATCGAATCCACAATAGTAGCGTACATAATAGACGCCTAGAACAAAATACTTAAACAAATGTAAAATATGTAAATTTCAATTACCATTTTATACGTTGGTAATATCTATTACAAGCGTTTACTGTAATTAAGTAAACTTAAACCGCTTTGTGTTTTGAACCATGAAAGTACACTAAACGTTATAGTATACATTTTACTCTAACGTTACTAATAATAAATATAAAGTTTCATATAGTTATAATATGGCGCAGCGGCACAAGGGTGTGACTGTAAAGCAACGGTTGTAGGTTCGATCCCCACTCGAGGAAATGGAAAATTTAGTCTCTTAACAGTAGGTTCCCTCTGCCTACTCTGCTCTATTTTTTTTTTTTTTTATGGTAAAAGGACAAGGCAAACGAGCGTTCGGGTCACCTAATGGTGATCACCGCCGCCCACGACCCCGTGCAACACCAGAGGAGCTACAGGTGCGTTGCCGGCCTTTGAGGTGGAGATAGACGCGCATTTTAAAGGTACCCATATCGTACCAACCTGGAAATACTGCCGCGGGTAGACCGTTCCACAGTTCGGTGGCGCATGGAAGGAAATTTCTACGAAACCGCACAGTAGTGGAGTGCCACCTATCCAGATGGTGTGGATGATATTTAAGTTTGTGACGTGCTGTGCGGTTAGAAAATTCGGCGGCAGGTAACAGGCCAAACAGTTCTTCAGAACACTCACCATGATAAATGCGATAGAGAACGCACAGCGAGGAGACGTCTCTACGCAGAGCCAAAGTGTCAAGCCTTTCACAGCCTTTCTATGGGGAATACAGCGTTAAGCGTGGAGATTTGTTCAAGAAAATAATTCTACTACCAGTGTAATACAACACAAACATAGTCATAAATACAAAAACTAACAAACACACCATTAGTATGAAGCTCAGTATATTCAAACTTGTATATAATTCTAAAATATTTGAATAGACAATGGCCGCGAGTCATATTTGTATTGTAAACTTCAACAATGTGGGACTGAGATTTATTCTGCGGAACAAAAGTTTAGAAGGTAGATAGATAGTTCGTTGTTTTTTTAGCTGCACGCTCGTTTATAGCCAGGTAGGTAGAGGGAACCTAGTGCTAAAACTCTCCGTTCTCTAGAACGGAAATTACACATCACACGATTTTTAAGACATTTCATGGCAGGACTAAACGCTGTGCTTTACCTTGTTACGAGAGAGGAAAATGAAAATCATTCATTCCTCGAGTTGAAATTGAACCCACAATCGTCGCATGTTCGAAGCAAATGCTTAGAAGGTAGGCCCTAGTCGATGAATATAAAGGAACTGTTTATGTATTTATAGAGAAATTCAGAAACTAAAATTTAAATTTATGTAAATTGCACACATATGGATTCAATTCAAATTCAATTATATTGGCGGTGTTTGCTTATAACAAAGTGGCGTAATCGTCTCACTCTGAACGTAATGGTTGTGACTTCGATTCCCACTAGATGGAATTAATTATTGTGTCAGTAGACTGGTCGTCACACAAAAAGCAATGTTCAAAAATTGGGATTTCTTTATCGATTGTTGTCAAATTACATTTTTTTTAGTTTCTTTTTATACCGCAGCAGCAGGGGCACCTAGTGTTAACACACTCCATTTCTACCCAAGTTACAAGACATTGCTGGTTCAGTAGTAGACATTTCTTACTAAAAATATGATTTTATTAATTTCACACAAACTACTATAGGAATAAGTGATTGCGGCTCGAAATTGGCTGTACGTTTAATTCGCATTCAATTTCAGAGGTTTATCGGCTCCGCTGTGGTCTTGTTACTAATATAGTTATATTGAAATAAATTGTTCTGTCCTAATGTGTGCATGCTTGCATTGTTATTGGCTAATTAATATATAGATTATAATTGTTAGAATTAAAAAAAACTAATTTAAATACTTAATACCATAAATATATTAAAAAACTCCATTAAAAAGAACCGGCTTCGAGAGCTAAAAAGAACTTAAAAGCATAAAATAACTCGATAAAGATTAAATTTAGAATATTTGTTATGCAAACCTAACTAGTAGTTTAGTAATACTATTTCATTACTACTATTAGTAAGTACTATCTACCTATTGAGTCAGATCAACCTCTCAACAAATATAAATATAATTAAAATATTATCTTTCCTCCATATGATTCCATATGATATGATGAGAAGTGATTGAACTCATTATCATCGCGCCTACAGTCAAGCGCGGTGCCACGGGGGCCTAATAAGAAAAAATCCAAATCATATCATTAAGCACAGCTCAAGCCAATTTATTACAACTTTCAATCTTCAACTGAGATATGATAGGAGGAGATGTCAAGTAATGAGGTCTAGAGGGACGGAGTGTCTCCACGTATTTTGATGATGTGCTAAATTTCCTCCTCTGAGGATAAACTGAGCTTTTCTTGAGATAAATCGTGTAGAAATCGTAGCTTGGAAGTAAGCTTTTATAGTGAGATAAATTGCTTTATAAACTTTTGAATCGGCGCCATGTTTTGTATTGACAGGTACAGGGGACCTAATGTTAAGACAATCGGTTCGCCACTTTGAATTATTGTGGCGTTGGATGAGTGGTGGCGTTAAACGTCGCACTTGTTTTTGAAAAGCTTTTATAATCAAAAACATTTTATATATTATAGCGAGGGAGACAAAGGCGTGTGAATGTATCGAGACGGTTGTGGGTTCGATTTCCAGTTTCTAAATGAATTCTTATTAATTAATATTTCGAAAATGCGGCAGGAAGTGCTGAACGGAATGTCTTAACACAACCCCTCTACCTACTCTGCTACATGCGGGTTATAGCATGCAAAAAATAACTCGGAGAATTAGAAATAAGTAGGTAATATAGATATATATTATGATTTAAACATAATATATATTACTTATTTCTAATTTCAACGTACAGTTTGCTTGGATAAGCAACGTTCACTCTAGATACAAGTTGATGTGTGTTGAGGTGGCCTCCTTTGAGCTCTGGAGTGCAGGTTAAGCGGTAGCTTCTAATTGTCATGCACGGGAAGTTGCAATAGACACAGAACTACTGTATTAGGTTTCCATTGTTTATCTCTTATTGTCTCTATACCTAAAAACTTGGCTTGTCTTCACGCTCACAGCAGGGTAGGAAGAGGGAACGTTAAGACATCCCGTTCCCCATTTTGGGGGCATTGCGTATTGAGTGGCGAAACTCAAACGCGCTTTGCCTCAACACCACAGTGAAGAAATGAAAATATTTAATTTCCTCGACTGGGAATCGAATCCACTTTGTGTCACTTCGCCACAAATAAAAATATAAAATAAAAAAAAATCACATGTTACAAAAGTTATAACAGAGGCTTAAGAGTAGGCTATTACATAAGGATAAAGTCTAAAGCTGAAAAAATTGATATTGAATTTTAACTCAATACGAAACTAAAAACATGTCATAATTTTAGTCACATATTACTTTGTTTTCTTTGGTGATACTTAACGCCGCCATATTTACCACGTTGCCAGAAGCGAAGAAATGTACATATTAGATAAAAAAACGAAAATAATTTAAATACAATCCCCCGAGTGGTAGTTAACCCACAACCGTCGCGCGTTCAGTCAAACGCTGTCCCATTTTGCCACGACGACCTACCATTCAGAAAAGTAAATATCTTAATTATAATAATAATAATATATTTTATTTATTTAAGTGACCAGAGACTCATTATGGTTAGTAAACAATATTTCTTACAGACTAGGTTAGTTACAATTATAATTATATTTTAAATAAATGTTACAATACACATGAATCATCGCTGCACCGTCNAATATTTTGAATTTGAATTTGAATGCTGATAGAATCAGCATACTACGCAATTTATCTATAACTTCTTAACAGTATGTAAAATTTTAAGAGGATTTATGTTGAAATTAGACTTTTGGTGTTTAAATCGTGACCACGTGGATCTGGCCTCAGGTATCGAATAGTCCATGTATTGAGTCTTCATCAAAACATATGACTATTCAATATAGAAGATTTTTGTTCAACAAACAACAGCTTTAAACTTGTTACTCGTCGTTAACCCTTCACCTCCAAATATACGAAACATAAAGCACCTTCCATTCAAAATGCACTCTACGAAATGACAACCAAATGTACGTATAACGCGTCGGTCGCATCTGTCTTTGATTAATGCAACTATCTGTCCAGTATCGTTGCACTTTAAATGATAATTAATTATACATACATTAGTGGTGTCAGTTGCAGCGATACAGTAGTTTTTGAAGAGTCGTGATAATGACGGATTTATGACATGGTAAATAATTGTGGAATTGTACGGTCGAGCGTGGTTGAAGGGTTAGTGGGGAATGGGAGTGAAATATAATGTTTATTCTGTAATGTTTTTTGAGGGTAGTTGTAAAAAAGAACAGTTTTACGATTTTCTGCTGAAAAAACGCCGCACATTTTTTAGCAAGCTGGGAAATTAATTTATGTACGTTGCATTAATAGATAAGTTGTAAAAATATTCTTTATTAAAATAGACAATTATTGTCAGTCCAGGGAGTCAGGAGCGGGTGGTAGCAGCGGTGAAAGAGGCAGTTGTGCTAACAGTATCTATAAATAGATTAAAAAAAGAAAAATATGATGATATATACTATTGTTTATTATAGACTAGTGGACCCGGACGCCGGCTACGCCCGAACTATACGAATATTTATTAAATATATTTATGAAATTATTTTCAGTTTTCAATAGTGAGATGCGTTAAGCATCTCACTATAAATTTTGCAAATCGTTGCTTAGCAACGTAATAAAGTATTTTAATATATTGGTATATATCGAAAATATTACAAATATGAGAAAAAAAAGTATCCTATGTTCATCCCGAGACCCTCAAGTATCTCTATATGAGTATTTTATCACAATTAAATTAGGGGTTTGGCCCTGATTGCGTAAAAGACAGACAGACAGAGTTACTTTCGAATTTATAATATAGGTATGGATATTGATAAATGATAACAAAACAAAATGTAATTCAGTACAACACAAAGACTTTTGTATTCATTAAATTCTCATACAAAGCCACAAATTCAAAAATGAAGCTCCACTAACAAATAATGCCCCCGTACAATATAACATAATTGGAGTAATTATCAAAATCAAGTGTTATTATGAAAATATAATTTGCATAACGCTTTTGTATATTAGGGCTTAATGTTTCGTAACATATTTTATGTCAGTCTTGGCACAGTTGGTAAATTGGTTGTATATTTGACGGTTAGAGGTTCGATTTTTTTCTAGAGGAAATGTTGATTTTAAGGATATTTTCGAGTATTTTTTGGTTGCCTTACGGGCAGAGTTTAGTTTTGCCAAATTAATTAAAGTAAAGTAAAGTTTCAGCAATAGCAATTTTTCAAAAACATTTCTGTTTATAAACAGAATTAAATAAAGCAAACACTAAATGTTAAGGGGAGCTTGCCAAAATACAAAAGTCGAAACTGCAATTAAATAGGCTAAGCCGTTTCTGATATCAGCATGAACAAACGCACTGTGAAACAGAAAAAACAATCATTGGTTTTGGTTCTGTTACGTTATTAAATTCTTTCTTATATATCTGCCATGTACAAACACCGATCCATTAAAATTTTTTTAGCTTCACGCTACATCCCACACATAGCAGGGTAAGCGGAGAAAGCCTAGTGTTAGGACACGCTGCTCCTCACTTCGTTAGCGAAAGTCAACACCGCACTTTGCCCCAACATCAGAACGAAAAATTGAAAATATTAAATATTTCATTCTCCTTGAGTGGGAATCGAACCCACAACCTGTCACATTTACAGTCCCACGCTTGCGCCCCAACGATTTTATTATAAGTATAGATTAAACCTATAGAACCCTCATAAAGCTTATCTCAGGTTAAACCAGTACATAAAGTACCATCCCCGATTGTAAATTTAACTTATAAATATTAATATGATTATAAACAACGCGTGCCGCTGGTTTTAAAGCTGATAAGAATAATTAATTCCAGTTAAAAATCCATTTCATTTGAATGAATGGTGTCGTTTATTTTTGGTAGTGAAAGAGGTAAGAGTTTTAGTGAGGAGAAAAGGAAGAGATCGTCATGGTCCAGTGGAACAGCGTTTGTTGTAAGTGCGATGATTGTGGGTTCATTTCTCATTCGAGGGAATTATTATATTAAAGAAGCGTGGGGTTGAGTTTCACCACTCAACACACAATATCTAGGAATAAAAATTGAGTTGGAATTACTTAAAATTTTAACTCTAACTTGTTTAATCAATCTACGAAACTTCTTAACCAAGTTTACCAAAATCACTAAAGATTATTTAGGGTTATTCAAAGTAAAAAACAAATGCCTCCAGCTATTAGAGTATGTAATGAAAATACCAGAGCGAGAATCTAAGGACTACGAATCGAACTCATTTTTATCACCCATTCGAGGATTTAAATTTGGGTGACCCCAAGTGGTATTCGACGCAAAAAATCTAATAAAAACGAACCTGTGTCCCGCATATTAAATTTCCACTGTACTTCTAAGGTTTTCGCGAAGTAATAACTTAATTATAATCAAACTATTGACGGCCGTAAATTTAGTTAGGCGTAATTGTGGTTTAAATTTATGATACACAATTAGTACTCGATTAACCACGCATATATTATTTATTCATATACTATGTATACAAATGTATTGAGGGTGTCGTAGTGCGGTGGCACAAGCTTCCAACTGTTAAGGCGGCGATGTAGTGTTCGAATCCTACTCGGGGGAAGGAAATATTTAATATTTTCTCTCTTTGATGATGATGATTTAGCCAGTCGTGGCGCAGGGGCACCAAGTGTGATTGGTTGTGGAACCGATCCCTACTCAAAGAAATGGTATATTTATTTAAATCTATCATTTCTTCGTTCTGGTGTCGTGTCGAAAATGCAATGCCTCCAGAATTCGGCGGAAAGTGGAGAACGGAGTGTATTAACACTATGTTCCCTCTGCCTACCCTGCAGTGTGCGGGATACAGCATGAAGCTGAATTATTTATTTATTCTCTCTTTCACTTTGCTTCGTTCTAGTAACGAGGCGAAGCGTAGCTTTGAGTTCCGCCATTCAGCACGACTCAAATTTTATGCGGGCAAAAAATTGAATCCATTACTATAGCAATTACAGAAGGATGTTGTTCTACTACGCCACATCAGTCTCTTCGTATACATTCACTTCTCTTATAAAACAATAACTTTGAAATAATAAAAAAAACGTATTTCCCAAAAATACTTCCTGTACTTATAAGCTTTTTATGCTTAATGAAACACAGTTATTATTCAACTCATCTGATCGTTAAATATTACTTTTTTTCATTAGTCATTCATTCATTTTTATCATCATTTCATTTCACTAACTGCAGAGACTTTCACTACGTACCTAAATTGTATACTTAATCTTAAAATAAAAGAAGGTTCTAAAACACTGAAATTTAATTTTATAATTTTCTTCTTCTTCTCTTTATATTTGTTAGCAAAATAATATATAATACATAAGTCAGTGTTAAGACAATCACTTCTTCATTTTCTGTCTATGTTAAAGACATTATAGATTTGATTGCGTAACACTACACCGCGTCTTGACCTAACCAGGAAAATAAATATATTTAATTTTGGTGTGTACGTAAGTTACATAGTGTAAGTACTAAAACAGGATTTCTCAAAATTTTTACGGGAACGGCACACACGAATTTTCCATTTTACGTATTTAAAGAGTTAATTCTACATAGAAAAGAATTAAGTCTCAATTCTACGTAGAATTAATTCACTACATTATAAAACAGTAGACAAATTCAGTAAACCGAGGTTTAACTAATAGTATATTTAACGATCAAATGAAGTGGGACCAGTTTAAACTACTGTTATCTCTTATCAGATGACATTAATCAGTTTAAGATGAATTAATGTTTGTAGTTTTGAGCGTGTCCCTGATAAGGCGGTTATTGATATTACAAGTCATTTGGGTCGACTTTGGTACAACAATTTGGAGTAAACATTTAAATATTGATCAAAAACTTGTAACCCTATTGGTTTAGTTTAGGCTTCCTAATACTTCCAGTACTAGCTCAATAAGTGTAACTTATAATTACTTGAAATAAACATTTTTTAACAAAAACAAAAACCGACCTCAAACAACGAACTAAAACTTAACAAATAATTTTGCAAAGATTCTCTAAGTAAATATTGTAGTAAAGTTATCGTAGCATTAGCTTGACACCGACAAGAAATGAAAAGGCTAAATATTTCAATTTCTCAAATGGGAATCGAACCCACAACTTGTTGTTTTTACAATCTTAGTTTCGGACTTTTCCCCCCTATTTACATTATTTATTTCTCAATACAATACATTTACGTAACGGAATCAAAATCAAGTCCTTCAAAACCATTCGATTATTTGCAAGATTCGCAAGGAACCGCGCTGATTGACAAGGGATTTACTTGAGAAGACTCTGATTTGAATATGGGGGTGTATATCTTGAGACTACCTTTTACTTGAGGCATCGCCCATATGTAGAATAGAAATAACTAAAAGTTACATATAATTATATATAGGTATTCTTTTTTGTTAAGATAATTTATATTGAGCTGGAGCGAGTGTTAGTGCCTTTCTACCCTTGAAGCCTACATACAACAGTGGTTACAAGTCCTAGACACTACTCCGACCTCAACAAAATTGTAAGTATTAGTATTTTTTATACTTGTTGTAGTTTTATTGAATAAAATACATTGTACCAACTGTACTTGTCTTCAGATCATTTACACTACAGAGATATATGTTTTCAGTATTAAGCAGCAAAACTTAACGCGGCGCTTTATGACACTTAAGCGAGGAAATGGAATTAATTTATTCCCCCAATTGGAATTCGAATCCAGAACGTCCTTCTTACAGTCATACAGTGTTTATTGCGTCACTGTCCCTTGTTTATTAAATCATTGGTACTATTTAAAAGTACAATCTTTTATTTATAAGAGATCAAAAATAAAAGTACAATAGAAGTAAATAAAACAAATGTTTTAGTAATTGAATTTAAAACATGTAACGGCAGGTATTCCACCGGTTTACAACTAATCGTGACGATATTTTGCCCGCTGTATCCTACACGCAGTCGTGGCGCAGAAGCCGATCCCCACTTGAGGAAATAAAATATTTATTTTAAATTGATATTTCCATTTCTTCGCCCTGGTGTCGAGGCAAAGGGCGGCGTTAAGTTCCGCCCAAACACCGCCGAATTCTGTAGTCATTCCGCGTTGAGAAGCGGAATTCAACGTCGCAACTTTTTAATAAGTTTTGCTTAAACATCCAAAAGATATTATGTGAACGGTGCTTTTCAGTCATCCGCTCTCAAGTAACTCGTATCTCTTAAAAGCTCTGATAAATATTCCGAATTCCTTTAGTCCGATCGTTTGTTCAACCAATTTAGTAATTGCCTCTCCTTCTTTGAGACGCTATGTTAAGTATTTATAAGAATTTATAGAATGTACAAGTAAAAATTTGATATTGTAAAATTTGGCACTTGTTTCGTAAAACAGAGGAATTTTACTACAATTAAACATAGGGTAGACAAGCTGGACGTAAGTAATTTTTTCATGACATTGTTGCATTCCCCCAAGTGGGCATCGAACCTATAAACGTGGCGTTTACGCGCGTCATGATTGCTTCTATCCAGTTACATTGTAAATTATATAGAACTATCCATACTTATATCAGGCCGAGGGAACCTAGTATTAAGACACTCTGTTCCCCATTTTCTGCCAAACTCTGGAGGCATTGTTGAGTGGCGGAGCTCAACGCCGTGCTATGCCTCGAAACCAGAGTGAAGAAATTAAAACTTTATTTAAATAAATATTTTATTTCCTCAAATAGGGGTCAAACTCACAACCAGTCGCGTTTACACACTTGTTCCCCTGTGCCACGACTAACCTCAACTTATATAATGTGTATGATTTTACGAAATATTATGATAGTAAATACTAAATGCAAATTAGGTAGGTTTAGATGTACATAAGTAATTAGTTTTCAATGAATTTAGTTTAATTTATATCATTATCATTAATATGAAATAATAATGTGCGTAATGAAAGTTAGTTTAAAGCTAACCCGCGTATAGCAGTGTAGGTGTAAAAAACCTAGTGTTGAGGGATGGATAGGAAAAGTGGTGGGATAGTTTAAAGACATTAAGTACAAAGTAAAGACATTGAGACGCAGAACACATCGGCGGAACAAACAGACATAAAGACAGAGACAATAAACTGGCCCCATAAGGGAAACTATAAGGGTTCCTTTTCCTCCAGGTCTCTAACGGAACCCTAAAAACGAAGTGCTCTCTATTTTGTCCACAGAACAATTATGCGTAAAGACTTACCCGCACTTTAATAGTCGAAGTGCCTCCATACATTTACTTGCTATGAAAAAATAATCTTCCACTTTATGGCTGTCCTTTAGACGCTCGTAAAGCTTTATTTTCTTTAGCGGCTTAAACACAAGTTTATTACGCCTTATACTGGTAAATAATCATTTTATATTGTACTTGAGAATTGCTGTTTTATATTTTGTTTTCATAAATTTTATATTATTATGCTTTTCTCGCATTTTGGAGGGCGAAAAGAAAGAACAGCTTCACGACTTTCCCTGCATAGCAGAGTAAGTAAATGCAAACTTGTGCTTTAACATTCCTTTCCCCATTCTCAGCTCACTTTTCGGGAAACTTAAACTTCAAATTCAAACATTCTGTTAAAAGTAATTCACTCATTCATTCTCCTCTATGTTAAATCACTTCGTTCCCATTAATGTTGATTTCTGCCATTTTACGTGCAATTGTGTGTGTAATTAATTTTTTGAGGAGATTTTCAAAAATAATATTCTTTTTTTTTCAGTTTCACGCTCTATCCCGTAACAGAGTATGTAGAGGAATCATAATGCTAAGACAGTCCGCTCCCCACTTTCCGTTGAGTTCTATAGGAATTGCATGTTGAGTGGTGGAACTCCACGCCACGTTTTGCCCCGAAAACAGAGCAAAGAAATGAAAATATTAAATATTTCATTTCCTCGACTGAGAATTGAACTTTTACAGTCACACGCTTTCAGTCACACACTGCGTCCCGGCTGGCCTCTCAATTAAAATTTAATTATTTTCTCTCTTAATTCTTTTATACATTCTTTGGAATAAGAAATAAGGCATCATTCAAAAAATATTTTTTAATAAGAAAAAATTATAAGGAAAAAAATTATAATAAAAAGCTTCACCTAATTGCACCCTAAGAAATTTCTTTTAGCAGGACGTTGTCACTGCGCCTACATTATTAATGACACTGATCTACCCACGAGGGGAGCGCCGCTAATTATATCAACGATCTATATTTTTACTTTACACATTTCTTAAGGCGACGATAGTTTAAGAATGTGGCCAAGTGTGAGTCGGACTAGCCCATTAAATGTTTCGTAAATTACCTAAACCTCATTTTTCACCAGCAAAAAATACTTGTATTTGTTAATCACGCTAGCAGCAGGGTATGCCAAGGGAACCTGGGGACCTAGTGCTTGGAAGAAATGAAAATATTAAATATTTAATTCCTGGAATGGAAATGGAATTCACAATCATCACATTTACGCACCGTTCTGCCCTTACCCCCAACGCCCTTAACGACGAAACCAATAACAACATATATTTTCATATAATAAAGAGGTATCAACAAAATGTTAAGACACTCTGTTCTCTGTTTTACACTTTGATTCGGGGTGGTGGGTGGCGGAACTTAACACCAGACTACTGATTCCTCTGAAATGAGAACAATAGCAAAAACAGAAAATAAATAAAAGAAAAAACAAATTATCACCCAACCCACAGATAAAAAAATGTAATAGCCACTAGTTCCCCAATTTATTCGGTATCCGGATAAAGATTGTACAATCTTAAAAGAATCTTAAAGCACTTTGAACCGCAAACACTTATTTTATGCCTGGTCGTTTGCCCGATCGCTCCTCATTTCCTCGTGGAGCCGTTTATCCTTTGGAATGAACTTCCGGGTTACCGATGGATAATTGAAGGCTTTCAATAGTCTATCATTTGATTTGGGGGAAATCGGTTTTTTTTCTTACCTATGTAAATAGTTGATATTTAACTCGAATCAATACATCAGTAATATTTTTTATGTGTAGAGTGTGAAAATAACTTTAAAGATGTATCTATGGATGATGTGATATAAAGCGTTTAGAACTGCTTAGGATTTTTTTACATTTTAGCTTCATGCTGTATCTCCGACTTAGTAGGGTATGCTGTTTTAGTAGTATTAAGGTACCTACTATTCCACACTTCTATTCCTCACTTTCCACTGAATTCTACGTATAATATGGATCTCAACGACCAAAAAATAGAGAAGAGAGAACCTATGATCATAAATAAACAAGAAAATATGTATATCTAAGATATTATCGTTCCTGATTATCAATCTCATTCCCGGATATTGTGCTCTTAAGCGCTTAGAGCCTTTGACGTGTTCTGTAATCACTGGAATCACTAAGCTTAGGAAAATTTACATTCACCTATAGCACGGAGCGTATAGTGATTGTTATGGAAACGGCTTACACATGAAGGTATTTGTTTTTAACTTCATGCCGTATCTTATGGCAGAGGAGAACCTAGTGTCAAGACATTTCATTTCTTAGGGTTAATATATTTAAAAATAAAGATATTTGGATATTTAACCGTAAATATCGAAAAAAAAGTATATAACACTATTTCTTTCTGTCCATATTCCTCGATATTCCTCGATCCATATCTACAAACCTACTCTACTGACAAACGAAACAAAACTACTAAAACAATTTTACAAAACTCTAAGTTAGATTTTTTGAACAACTTGTGGATGTACATACTCATATATTATTCAATTCCAACAAAATTACATCATACATATCAAACGTATACGTTATTTTTGAAGTAGGATAAAAAATTCAAAGTAAAACATAAATATCGGTAACTTTTTATATATTATATTTTATATTTGTAACTAGAACAAGGGGCAAAAAAAATGAGTAACAAGTAAATGATTTGAGATGAAAAACGAATAACAAACGACCTCAGTGTAAAATAAGTACTCGCGGTTGAGTTGAGATATTCTTAAAGATATTCACTTTATTCTTCTTTGTTTAAATGGACTTGCAATCATCTGACAATGGAATGGGGACAATGGTTAAGTGGAAATTATTACTTTTGTTTTACGTTTGGATGGCTTTGTTTCTTTAATGGGTTCGATTCTTGGTAAATTTATACTACTTTAGTATGATTTAAAATCAGCTTCACACTGCCCTATATCCCACACACAGAATGATAGGCAGAGGGAACTTTGAGTTAAGAAAAATGGAGTGAATGGAGAGCCTGTCCAGCTCGAAGCCGCAACTTGTTCTCATCTCAAGCCTTCCGTTCCTAACAGCCATCGGGTCTCCTTGCTATGTGTCGCTGTATGAACGAAATGGCTAAAGAAAGCTGATAAAAAGCAGAAACGTAGGACGGAGTATTTTAACACTTACTTTCCTTAGTCAAATGCCATCTTGTGATGAAAGAAAATAAAAATATATGAATTTTTACTTACTTTTACCATATGCCCGTCGTCTCGTAGGTATGTCTGACAGAACGTGTCATGCAAGTGATTGTTCGGCTCAAGAATTTAGCTTGCATATATAATATCTAAAATATGAATGTGGGTACTAGCATAGCTGCGACAAAGCAGAGTGACTTAAGCAATTATAGGTTGCCAAGGGAAACTTTTCTTCTAAAATTATAATAAAGAAAAACATTAAAGAAAAGGTTTTAAAAAAAATAATAATAATACCATTTAACTATGGCTATTTATGTCTAGTTTAAGCCTAGTTTTACCAGCAGTTAAAAAAATAAAAATACATTAATGAGTTACAGATAATAATTTTGAAAAAATGAAAAAGGGATGTGGACCACGTGTCTGTAGGGTTTAATTAAAACAAAAAATATGTTATTATATAATATATATATATATATATAGATATCTCCTAAACCAAAACTCTCATTTCCTAATTCACTTAAAGGGAATTTATAATTTTATTTCAACGCTGCCTAAATTTCAATTTCTAAATATATTTCTACGTTGAATAAATTCTATTTGCATATATTTGAATTGCTATCGAGAAATGCGTATAAAATTTTGATATTTTAGTATAAATTTAATTTATTACGATAAAGAACATAAAATAGAAAAAAGCCTCATTATTTGCAGCAGCAGCTTTCTCCCGCACGCTCTCCATCACTCTCTTCTCCGCTCGAGGATAATTAATATAACTAATTGTAATTCAGAAGAATCAAGAAATCGAAACCACAACCGTGTTTACACTTACATAGTAGACGCTGTGCCACTGCGCCACGACTGCCTCAAATAAATATATGAATAAATACTAAATTTAAACAAACAATATTTCAGCCTCAAGTACCAAACAATAATAAAAACAAAACTTTTGAAATTAATAACAAAATTCTGAACATAAAAGAAAGCAAAAGCGCGCCTGTAATTACTGTCACCACCATTGTAGAGTGTAAATCAAAGGTCTTCGTTAATGAAGACTCATTGTGTATTGTTGATCTTACATTTCAATTAGAAAGTGTTACGATAAATGGTCAGATAATGGTTTATTTGAATAGCTTTTTCGCCTTTAAAGAAAGTTTTTTTATTTTAAAAAGCTTGGATAATAATACAAGATATTCTGTCTCCCCTTTTTGCCGAATTTTAAGACAAAGGGATTTGAGTGTGGAATTAAACGCCGCGCTTTATCTTTCTAGAGATATTAAAAAATACACTTGAATGCCCATGACTATCGTGAATACAATCCTGATGTGTTCCTTGCTCCGGTTTATTTGTCTTCCAAAAAAGCATATTCTCGTTGTTATTTCGAATAAAATTAATTGACATTTGACTTTGCCTACAGGAGATCAAGAAATAGAGTAACACTATCACGTAATATTGTAATTTGATCGAAAATAATTAAACCTGTTGATATTACAGACCCGGGGATGATACAAAACAGAAATTTCCCTTTACACGGACATATAATCTTCATAAAATCGAAACGAGCAATAAATTCACGTCCTAAATAAACTGTCTTAGAGTAGACCCTTAAGGAACCTAAAATAACAGAGAAAACGTGACTCGAGTATGAAATTTAACTTGTAACTATGGAAAGGTTTTTTAGCGTTGACAGTTATGGTGCTAAAAAATGTATAACTACTAAAACTTACTGGTTCTATCCAGTACAGTTCAGTTCTTTTTGGCTCTGATATCTTGAGCGTATTAAACTGACTGGTTCAGATCTGGTTTAAATAAAATAATTAAAATAAGTGTGAGAAAGAACTAATATTAAGATACTCCATTCCCATTAAGACATTCTCGTCTCTATTTTGAATTCTGGAGGCATTTTGTGTTGAGTGGTCCACCACTCAATGGCAAAACATGGCGGTGAGTTCCAACTCACCGCCATGTTTTGCCTTGATACCTGAGCGAGGAAAACGAAAATATTAAATATTTAATTTTCAGTGGAAATCAAACCCACAACTAATTTCGTTTACACGCAACACTAAACGCCTGCGCCAATATTGGTCTGTAAGTGAATAAATATACAATTTCATAAATTTACTTTAATTAGTATCTACACAAAAGTTATCTTTCTTTGGTAACTTTCCCCTATCTCTTTACCTTTAAAACATTAATCCTATCCTACAATAGAAGACCATTTGAAACGTATCAAAGTAAGCAACGAGTATCACAGTACTGTACTCGTGTACTCGTATACATGTATCTGAAATCAAGAATCGAAGAGGTAGTTTGCGGGGCACAGATAAGCGTATCAGAGCCATTTGGCGTATAGCTGATAATTTCCGTTGCAAGATGGCGTCATTTACGCTTGCTAAGTATTCGGTTGTAGTGTCAGCGTTTTCGACTTTTCTTTTATTTTATATGGAATATTGGTTAGTCTTTTGTAAATTATATCGTCACGAATGATCTATAGAGGGAATCTTTCAACGGCTTTTCATTGACAAGAGCAAGGCTTAATACTTTATTTATCAGATACAAGTTCAAATAAATAACAAGTATCAGGAACAACAATTAACCCCTTAAAACACAAAATATAGGCATCGATCGTTGTAAAATTATGAGCAAATCAAAAAGGTGCGGGTATTTATTTGTTTAACCCGGAACATATACGGTTGGATTAAAAACCAAATTTAATTGAAATGAAAATAAATATTTGATTATGATAATCACGTCAAATTATATAATTATATAGATAAATAAATGATCGCCAACAACGCAACCACAACTTTACCTCCTTACGTAGCAAATATGAAAATTGTTTATCTAATTTCAAACTCTATTCTACAAAGCATAAGAGTCTTCAAAGAAACATCACTTAACAGTCTCTATGTTTTCGACAGAGGTATGAAACGTAGATGTCAGTTCGAGATAGTTTGATTAAACTGTTTTCTCAAAGGTGACACCTTTGGCTTAAGGTGAAGTATTATAGGTAGTTCATGTGAAGGTTTTCTAGGTCCTTTCTTATATATACATATGTATGGAAAGGAGAGTCTAGTAGTATGGCAAAATTAATTATTTATTTCAACAGTTATGTCAAAAAATATATCAATCTGATGATAATATGAGGCTTTATTTCATTTCACGTTGTATCCTGTTTATAACGGTACGGTAGGGTAGGTACGGTAGCAATACGTTAAAGGGCAGTGATGATTACTTAACACCAGGAATACCTACGCTCTTTTCCCTATTTTTTTTTATATACTATCCACCCAAATATGAAGATATGGCGTGGTAAGTAGTGGAATTCTACCTACAAACAATTTTATCTGCAACGTGGCCATCGTGGCGCAGCTGAAGTTAACGAATTAAATTTTTAATTAAAATTATAAATTCAATTTTAAATTTATAAAACAATTAAGTAATTACAAATTATCACGGGATAAGTACAAAAACAAATATCAACATAGTAAACGAGCGAGTAATTTAAATGAATATCAATACACGAACAACTGAAATATTCATGAAATGAAAGATACTCGAGTTTCATTTTATGTAATTATAGATGCATTGCTTTTGATGATTGTCTCATCTGAAATAATTTTGTCATTTTGCTTATTTTTAATTTAACTAACGTAGCTTTTTTTGCTGCGTTGTGTTACGTTCCTAAACACAAAATGTCTAGTGAAAATGAAAGAAGCTTCTTAACACTAGGACGTAGTCTCTGCCACTATTCACTGTACAGTATAAATTAGGAACAGATTATTTGACCCTAAAACTTAATTCTATTACAGCGGTTGGTAAATCGATCCACGCTTAGAATTATTTATTTAATTAATTAGCTTAGCTTAAGAATATAGAGGACAAAAGTAGTATGTAAAAAAAATAAACTTACACACAGTATTACGGTACTTATAGGTATGTATATACATATATATGTATACCGAACACAATCTCGAAAGTATTCACTAATGGCAGCAAAATGCGAAAATTACCATACTGTAAGAGACAGACCGCCTTTTGTAAACAGACGTCGACTTTTTCGTGATTAAACATCTAACTTAATTACTTAAAAGCTTTGGTAAAAATGCAAAAAAGCACCTTTGTTTTGTATCACAAAAAAAGTTCTAATTATTGGGGAAATTGTCAAGAAATCAGAGTTTGACTGTGAGTTATGATTGTGGGTTCGAATCCTATTCGAAATAAATGAAAAAAATACTGAATATAAGTACCATTTTTACCTGTAAAATATATATTTTACAAGAATATCACAAGGCATATACACTAATTATTCTAATTATTCTTATCATATATACTAATTTTTCTTTTTTTAGTAAAAAACCTAGATTCAGGATTTCTCCGCGTAGCGTGGTAGGCAAAGAGACCTAATTATTACGATACAGGATACAGCGTGAAGCTGTGAAGCTGAGGGGGACGAAGTGTTTTAACACTAAGTTCCCTCGACCTAAACTGCAAAGTTTACAAATTCTAGGTCGACGGGGAGTAACCCAAAGGTTTTTATTACGCGGCGAATTTCATGCAATATACATCAAAAACGATACATAAATGCTCGCTTTGATTGCGTTTACTTAGATGTCTAATTTTAAACTCCATATGAGTGTAGACATGACGGACGATTCCCATTTATATTTTCAGTACAAAACCTACAACACAAACATTGTCCTTTAAATAGAAAAGTGATATTATTAAAAAAAAAAACCGACTTCAAAAAGGAAGGTTCTCAGTTTAAAGCGTAACTGATTTTATTGCATTTTTCAGAAAAGTATTGTTACACTTAGAATAAGGTTTTAACATTTTAACCAACTTCAAAAGAGGATGTTCTCGAAATTTTTTTCGAGGATTTAACGAAATTACTTTAACTTTTTATGCACATACATGTTTTAAACAATATAGATTTACAGATCCATACTGATTTAAACCTACAACTATCAGATATTAATTCTTATGCTAAACCACTGTGCCATTATATCTTCGTTTATAACATAATATAGCTACCTAGTATCTTATTATAAGTTTTAATTATATCCGCATATTCGAAGCGCAGCGTGCATCTGATGCCTTCGTGATATAATTTATAACGACTAATTAATTAATATATAGCGTTTGCATTGCTCAGTAAATCTTGTAGGAGATAGCTAGCAATTATTATGTGATGGCAGCAAGTGCTTTATTGGTTGTAAGTAAATGTAGTGTTGGGTCACTCACACTAATTAAAAAGTTTGGATTTGAGGGTATTTGAATGTTTCGAAGTATCTATTGTAATTTTATACAGTTACTGAAAGATTGAGGAAATTGAGGTACAGTAGCAACAAGATAGCGACTAACTGAAAATGAAATGCTTGTGGGTTCGAATTTTACACGCGGAATAAAATCATTTTTATTTTTCCGCAAAGGTAGGACAAAGCTCGGCGCGTAGCTTTCAGTTCCACCAGAAGGCTGTAGATTCGTATTTATAAATCGTTTTCATTCATAGATGATTAAGAAGTCATCTCAAGATCGCTCTAAAGATGAGAGCGATTTATAAATATGAGCCGTACTGTCTCAAATTCGATCTAAAAAGGGGAAACCGGGACTTAAGATTAAGTTAAGACTGAGTCTATTCCTATCCTGCTATATCCAGGATAAAGCACAAAGCTATAAAAACAATCAACGTATATGTTCACTTTAAACTGCGGTAAAAATGCTATATGGTTGCTATATGGCTATCAAAATTATAGCTTTTATCAATATGTTAATAAGGCTGTAACTGCGGTTAAAATGTAAACTTTTTATCTATTATCTTTTTATCTATTTTATTGATATATGTATCTATAAAAGGCTATAGTGGGAATCGAACCCACAACCGTCGAACCGTAGTGCTTACAGTCACACCCTAGTGCCCCTGCGTCACGACAACCTCAGTTACTTCTCTATGTATATATATTCTTTAGTTTGTTCGATTATGCTGTTGCGCTTACAACTAATGTCGTTAAAATGAGAAGCAAGTGGAGAATAGCGACTCCCTATACGTACTCTAAGCTTAAACTAAAAAAATATGTTATTTTCTATAATTTTTAAATAACACTTCCATATTTCCTAGTTAAGGGCACAATAACAATTGTGATGATCAGAGATTAATATCGCGACCCGTAGCGTTACGCCAAATGCACCCGTTGTTGGCTCGTTACCGATCGAATCATCTTGATATTTGAAATGTAACTGTACAATCCTTGTGTTGAATAAATCTTAAGTAGAAGAAGTAGGTACGGCTATATGTCTCAATAATCTTTTAAAGGGAATCTATAAACAAATGTCCATTTATTTTTTATACTGCGAATCCCAAGCACTGCTACTACCTCTTCCTACAACGCGATGTGCACCGTAAATACACGGAATGCTAAGGATTTTCTTCTCATGGTGATTGATCGCTTTGGCTATTAATTTATTGTATTGTATATATTGTCTTTCTCTGTTATTTGTATATCTCAATATATTTTCCGCAAATGTTAGAGTAGACAAGGAAAATCCTTTTTACCCCATAATTCTTCTCCGAATAGGAATAGAATTTACAACCCCTGAATTTGGATTTAGATATGCCAAAATTTTTATGAACTTTTTTCAGCTTTTCAGCTGAAAAATTATGAATATATTTTCTTAATATCCTTCAAAAAATGTTACGGCTAGTCAAATAACAATCTTTTCATTTAATCAAATAAAACGTAATTACGTTATGATTGCTTTTACAAAGCAAATTTCTCGATAAATTTAAGGAAATTTGTTTAATAAATCACTAAAATTTCTATTCACTGACATGCTTAAGCATGGAAGTAGAGTAACAATATAAGCCAAAAATATAGAAAATTTACATAAGTAATTTAAAGCGAGTATCAAAATCACTCGTCTCACTACACAACCGCAGTGTCATGGAACGCAATATCCAAAACAGTAATCGCTTCATTTGCTTGAACTTATGATGTACGAGTCGAAATGACCGCATTTCAATAATATGTTTATAGGCTTATGGTTATTATATGTATATGTACTTATAATTATAAATAGTAAGAGGGACTTATGTGGGTTCAATTTATACTCCGAAGGATGAATCATTTCCAATTCCTGGCTCTGGAAAGACAACAAAGCGCAGTAAGCTCCGCAAAGTTCCGATTTTTTTTCTCAAGAGAAGCTTTATGGTGTAACCCGCATTTAGCATGACAACAACAGCAGGTACAAGGTGTTAAGACATTCTGTTCGCCACTTGTCGCTCAATTTTCGAGACATTACGTTTTGAGGATCGGGACTCAACGCCGCAGGTTTTCTCTCGAATTTATTAAAATCTTGGAATTACTTCCTTTTTTTATCCTGCAAATGGCAGAGTAGGCAGTGGGAACTTAGTGTTAAGATACTCCGTTTCCCACTTTCCCCCGAAGGAGACATTGCGTGTTGACAAGCTGAACATAACGACGGGCCTTACCATATTTTATTTTCCAATTCCTATCGTAACTGTCAGCTATATTACTGCCCTAATATTAGAATATCTAAAATAATTGCTTCAGGCCTCCTCGTTACCGGCCAATGCCCAATGTAATGAAGTAGATATCTAAATTTCCAGAGGCAGATCAGCTCGTTACTCTTCCAGCGCACTCGGAGATAGATTTAGACTAGTCTTGTAAATTCGCCAACTAATCAGTATTCAATCGATATAAAGTTGGGGTTCGAGTGATGGACGGCAGCGAGTTTTTATATTGGTTGGTCAGTTTGAACATTACTATTTTTAACCGACTTCTGTAGAAGGAGAGGTTTTTTTTTATTGGAAAGGATACACTTAAAGGGAACTTAATGAGCATCAAATTGATGATGGTTTGGTTAGGATCCGTTTTTTTGTTGAAAATCATAATTTATAGAATGTGCCTTCGTCTATATATGTATATGTTAAGGAGTAGCCGTCGCGTCGCCCTCAACTTCACCTTATATCACGCATATAGTAGACATATGTATAGGCGTAGCGAGCCTGGTGCTAAGACACTCCGTTCCCCATTTTTCATCGAATTCTGGAGGCATTGCTTATTGCGTAGCGTAACTCTACGTCGCGATATACAATACTTAAAAACAAAATAAATACCAACGAATACGTTTGAAAACGCTATCTTCTCATCACTTGGACATTTAAACGCTATTTTACTCAAAGCTCTCCTTGGGGGACGAAAATTTAGGACATGGCTTATGTACTGAGAATCATAATTCAGATGAATATCTTACTTAGTATAACATAATATTCCGTATTGAATGTTCATAATAAATAATAATCAATTTTTCATAAGATAACGTATTTTTACGGAGGTATACATTTTATTAATAGGTAAAGATTTTTTCAAATTTACGCTTTATCCCTAGTGGGGTAGCCAGGTAGTAGGTATCCTTAGGAGGATTACTGCTACGTGAAACGTAAAAAAGAAATTTAAAAAGTAAAATCACGTGAAAATATAACAAAATCGTTTTGTCGCATATTTTACACAAGACAAGCGAATTCCGCCTAAAGAATCTATCTACATAGCAACCCAGTTTCAAGCGAGCATTCTTACACGGAATGAGGAACCATTCCGTATGATATCCAAATGAAACTTAATAACCTTCACGGTTTCGTGCCATAGCAGGGTAGACAGAGGAAGATCAGTGTTAAAAATTCCTTTTTCTAATTTCTCTCCGCACTTTATTTGACAAAAGCGGAGAAGTGCCTTATCAGTGCAAACGTGCAGGCTCCTGCTATCCTGAAGTGTCATCGTTTCATCAATGCATAATAATCATAATTTATTGGTAATAACAATTACAAGACAAGCAATACACAGAGGTCATGCTAACATATGAAATGAATATTATTAACAATTTTCTCACAATTTGTAAGATTTTTTATTAAGACGCGTTGTTGAGTTCCGCCACTCAACACACAGTCTCGTTAAATCTACAGAAAGTGGGGAAGCTATTGTCTCAGATCTTAACAATAGGTTAACACTGCTTACCCTGCGGAATACAACGTACACCTTAAAAAGAACCTGAACTTGAACCATAGAAAGTCCCAGCGGCCTTAAAAGTGCAAAATCAGCTATTTATATTACGAGTATCAATTTGAAATTCCCACGACACGGAAACGTATAGGTGTTTCATAGTTTGGTTATGTTGCATTAAATATTTTAAGCAATTATGCGGGACGCTTGTTTACAATTTATTATGCTAATGAACTCAGCTTTATAGACTCCGGGTGGTTACATATACTACACAGTGCGGCCGAGGATGGACAATTGATTGTTTTTAGATCACTGCTATGACACTGTAGGGTGCAGTGGCGTGTTAAGGCACTATCTCGATAAATAGATGTCAAATCAAGAACAAAATATCTTAACACTAGATTCTCTGCCTACTCTGCTACATAAATTGGTGAGGATACAGAACTGTTATTAGGTGCTGCTAACCAACGACTAATATCTCGGAAATAAGTGAACATGCAATAATTCATTACTCTGATTTCTCTTTCTGTTTTTTTATATTTAAGAAACATAAATATATATTGCTCGAAATTATACTTATATATTTTTTGGATTTATTGAGAAAGGCTAAAACACAAGGGTTTGGATGTGGCATGTGTCATACACAAACCTTAGCTGTTTTCATTTGACCACGGAGCGAAAAGGCTGGTAAATGTTGTTCATCTTATTAAGTGTTTAAAAGGATATTTAACGTTTCTTTATTTCGCTTAAACGCTTCTCTATGTATCCCGCACATAGCTGAGAACATAGTGTGAAGACACTCCGCTCCGATTTAGACACTCTCCACCGAATACTGGAAACAGTTGAGTGGCGCAACTCAACGCAGCAAGAAAATGAAAATAAAAATATTTCACTTCCGCGTGTGGACATCGAGACGACAACCTATCTAATTTTATATTACATTTTTAGGTAAAATCGAGTTTACAAGGCAGTGTGTCCTCTTTACGATCTGTTTACACGAGCTATCTGCTGCGAACACGCAGAGTTACGACGCGAAAGTATGTTATACAGTTTCTGTGTCTGGTCGATTGTGAATGTATATATTGTCGCACACATCTCGGAAACTAGTACTGTGCTAGATTGTCGTTTCCAGCAGCACAGCATCTGATTGTAAACTCGATAGTTGTAGGTTTAAATCCTAGTAGAATTCATTATTTTCATTTCCTCGATCTCGCGAAATAACAAGACGAAAATCGATCGATTTATTCGTTCACTACCGACACTCAACCCGCAATTCCTTGAATGTTAAGCAGAAAGTGGATAATGTATGTTTTGACAATAGGTTCTATCTCTCTATGTTATTATATGCAGAATGCCGCGTTAAGCTATTTACTTTGTTTTAATAACACGGTAGTACAAATGAGTCCTTTATCATTAATTTATCTATACCTATAAATTAAATTGAAGTCAATCTGTAATTTTAAAATAACCGTATTTTCCAAGTCATATAGTTATTTTAATTTTAGCACAATACCAAGTCTGTCTTTCTATTTGTTCAGGCTTATCTCCGGAACAGCTGAACCGATTGTGGAACTGACGCTGAAAGATTAAGGATTGTAGATCAACTTATAGGCTACTTTTCTCAGAATTGCCTCGGGATCGGGATTTACGCAAGAAAAGCCGCAATTGTCGTTCGGGCGAACCTGCGTTTAGATATGAAATAACTATACAATTTTCTAATACAATAATTTTTACTACCAAGATCAAAAAATATCGCTCGTTTCAAATAAATTGTAATTTTAATATTAAATTAAAAAACGAACTGACTTAAGATTTTGTCTTAAATTTTATAATTTATATTAATGTGAAGTTGCTATTGAAAAAAAAACAATAAGAAAAAAGTTATTTATAGTGTGTCATAGACTAGTATATGAAAATAATAAAACTAAATCATCAAATTGAGACAAAACTATCTGAATTTGTACTATTTAAAAGCTTGAAGTATTTACTAGGAATTAGTTTAAATAAAACTGCGAAATAAGTTTATTCTATATTTATTAATATTAATCATATAAACATAACTATATGTTCGTTATATATCTTATATCTTCTGATCAGTTCTGTTCCATCCTCCCGTCTTCTAACTTCTCCGCCTTTCCTTTCCTTAGACATGTTCGTGACATATTCACAATATAGATCGTAAATGACTATTTCTTCCAGGAATAACATTCAATCAATATATGTAGTATATACATCTTAATAATTTCAATTATATTGAGAAAGCAATCTAAAATATATAATATATAAAAATATATGTAAATAATGATATATTTCAATAAGTTTATGAATATCATACAGATTTATTCTAGGTAGGTATTGAACCTACGACCTCTCTAATATGAAGTAGAATAACATTATAAATAAAAAAGTTAGATAATTTATATAAGGAAAGCAAAGTTAAGAATATTTTTTTTTCTTAATATTAATATCTATAACAGCTATATACTTTCAAAGCTTACCTAAATCAATATTATGATATATATTAAATTCTGATGTATATATAATTGTATGGTTTTAGTTGTGTGGACTAATCAATCGATATTGCCTGAAACAAAAAAAAATTATGAGTTTTAAACGACAAAAAAAGAATTAAATATTTTAAGTTAAAAAATTCTTAGATTTTGTGACATCTATAGTTGCAAAACGATGTCGTGTTGAGTGGCAAAATTTAACTCTGCGCTTTGTCTCTTGTACCTGAATGAGTATATAAAAATAATTAATTTTACAGAATGGGAATCGAACCCATAACCACGTTTAAAGTCATACACGACGCCCTCATCTAAATGTTTATTATGTCAAAATACATAATTTCCAAATTAAAAAGAAGGACCTCGAATAGCAATGTAAATTAAAGTACCATGTTTTGATTAATTTCACATGCTAAAATGTTTTCATTTACACAAAATACATATTTTGGTCAAAATATTTTAATATAATACGATGCTGTAGGCCTTCATGGGTAGTTAAACGCGATGTTTCAGCGTTCAATTCTTATTTCCTTTATTAAAGCCGCTATTTCAAGTGAGGTATCAGTGAAAGCTCGAGATCTCTAATTTTTGTACGGAACCCTCGGTGGGTGAGCCTGACTCGCGCTTGTCGGGTTTTTTAGAAAATTGTGTCTATACAAAATAGTACTTATATACAACTGTACTCATATACAAAATAGTCATGTAAGTATCAGATAAAACTAAATATTTATTGATTAATAATATTATATTACAACCTAGAAATACTTCTATATTAGATAAGATAAACGGAAAAGATAAATTTATGTACCTTTTTATAGATAGATATAATTATGCATACATTTCCATTAATGTATATCAAAATTTAAATAGAATGTGGCCTCTCAATGACAACGCCACGAACTAGAACAGTCTCATCTTTCTTCTGACTTCCTCTTGTTCTACGTTCTTGAGTCCCGTGCAAAAACCAATTCCTTCTGAATTCCTTTCGGCAGTCTCTTCTCTCCCATGGCCCAAAGCTGTATGGTCCAAAATGTTTGCCACATTCATGGTGGTGACCATGATTGTGATGGCCATGCCTATGGCCGTGGCCATGAGGATGAAAGGGATAGCCATGTGGACCATGGCAGAGTCCATGGTGATCATGTAGACTGAAGTGATGGCCATGGTGATCTTTGTGATGACCATGAAAACGCCAAGGGAAGTCATCATGACCATGGCCAGGAGGACCACGGCATCGCTGTGATATTTCTCTTTCACCACCGGTATTTATCCAAGGTCCATCGTGGAAATCAAATCTGCTACAATTGGGTCCCCACATAGCTATTTTCTTTATTTCCTTTCTTTTTATATTCTTTTCTTTCCTTTATTTTGTTTCTGTTTTCCAGTTGTTTAATAGAAGGCGTCTCTATAGTATGAGAGCTGACTGCCGAGTGCGCTGCATTTAAGACGATTGACTTTTTATACGATGATATTTCACAATTTTCAATGGTTTCCTGTAATAATAGTTTAGGGGAATATTGTGAAATTTATGATTTCAGTATATTATGAAATTCAGTATGTTATTATAAATGGATATATGTATATGTTAATTGTTTTTTTCATTTCACAGTTTTGTCGATAAGTCTAACAAATTATATTCTTAACATTGTATCATAAGGAATATTGATTTTACAAGGCAAATTTTTAAACTGGAACGTAACAGCTTGTGGTCTCAATAGAGAAAATGAAATATTTCATATTTTCATTTCCAAATTCCAATTTTCATTTCTAGTACCGAACCACAGTGCGGCGGTGAATTCTGACAGTCAAGACGCAATGGAAACTTTATAATTATGATGAGGATGGATTCTGGCAATTCATGAGATTTAGGCCATCCATTACCCACTAAAACCTCACGGTGCTTCTCGCCGATCGCTACTGGGATGGACTGGTGCCAAGGGATTCTTTCGCGAAAGGCAGGGTATAACCACTCGTGTTAAGACACTCAGTGCACTGCTTTCCGTCCGAATTCGAATTTTATTATAGATGTTCTATTATCATAAAAAAATATTACTCAAAGTTAAAATTTAAGTGTTTAATAGAACAATAATAAATTTTAAGTTTATAATATGTATATGTTATGCAAGACGCTCACTTTTCCACCGCCTCCCTGACAATACTAGTTTAGTTGCATACAACATTGTGCAATACAGTGAGTCACCACATAATTTCACAATATTTCACAATAATAAATAAGTTTGTCTGTCTGTATGATTGAATTGCTTAACACTAGGTAAGGCAATCCTTCCCAGGTATCTTCTGTCTACCCTGCTATGTGCGTGATTCAGCGGAAAGCTAAAAAAATATTGATAGTGCTAATAATCTTAAAACAGGTCTATTTCACCAGGAAGACTATATTTTGTCACGTCAATCGTTCCAGTGTAACCTACTTCATGTCATAGCTGCTGTACATGTCAAACAGGCGAAGCCTCAAATAAATACTAGTATAATATATAACAATTGAATCTCAAATGCAATAAGCTCAGTGGAAATCCACACGTTGCTCTAATTCTAACTATCAGCATTACAGAGGAAACCGCAGTCGACCTCCCATTCAAAATTCACATGACTAATAATGGTGTATTTAGTCTTTTATCTCTGTTTTACCATTGTGGTGCAGTAGGATAGCGTTTAATTGTAACCGTGAGTTGTGGGTTCCATCCCCTGTGGGGAATAATAAATAAGTTGTCACGCAATTCTCTCCTCTCTGGTAATGTGCGTAGAGTTCCATCAGGCATCAAATTCCGGAATCGGAGGACGGAGGTTAACTTTAGTTTGCCTGTACACATATTCATTCATATTCTAAACAGTATTAGAAAGGATATAAAATATTTTTGTTATTTAAAATATATAAGATATTATCCATTGGCTACAATATAAGAATAAGTTTAATCGAGCAAAGCCGCGTTTGAGTCTTTAGTACATAATATATTACATGTACTCGTATATCTTAGATAAATTTTAAGTGCTTTAAAGAAAATATGTACAAACAACATAAATTACACATTCGTCGCGTCGCGTTTAAAATTTTCTACTAAATTTTAAACTTTATTCCTTTGTAACTAAAGTTTAAATTGATTTACCGCAGATATGACAGGTTTAACGACGCCGCGTCACGTAGTTCCTTCAGAACTTCAGAAATCACCAGAGAAGTGAAAGATGTCCATATTTTTTTAATTTAAGGGACTAATTGCTTTAAAAGCTTTTGTGGCGCGATGGTATAGCGTACGAATTCATGGGAATTAATTTATTTCACTTGCTCGCGCTCGACTCACATATCTCGAAAATTTGGCGACAAATTGAGTATTTTAAAAAAAGGTTCCCTCGGTCTAAAAGACATTGACACACCTAACAAATTATTTAACTATACACGCTTTTGTTGGATTCGTTTGTCTCAATCACTCTCACGAACTCCTTAACTTATTTCCTGGCTCTACCGGAAGGGTAAAAAAATATATAAATATAAGTGGAAATTGAAACCATATTATTATATTTTTTAATGACATTTCTTAAATATTTTCATTTCACATGTTTATATATTTTCATTTTCTCGCTCCACTCAACAAGCACGCCTCGAAAATTTAATGGAAAACAGAGCATCTTAACACTATGTTCCCAGGTTCACACTCACAGCATGGACACCGTACATCTTCCATATTTACACTTGAGAGCATTTTATAGTGTTGATTCCGTAACGACTTGAAAATTTTCTTCCGTGTTTGTTAAATAGATAATTATATACTTTGCACCGACAACTTCGCTTAATACAAATCATTTTATTTATTTATATACGTTTTATCCAGGAGGGTCGACAAAGTCAATTTAATTTGGAGGTACTACATTCTTCACGCACCGGCCAATTGTCGAGTCATTTCGTGTTGAGTGGCGTAACTCAACGCCGCGTTTTTTTGTAGTTATTCAAGCGAAAAGATGAGAAAAATGATAATCAACCGCACATCCATCGCCGTAACTGTTACAAGCACAGAAAAACATACTTATTAAAAGCTTTTATTTAACTTGCAATGTATGTATGTGGGTTCGGGTGAAATCTTAGAGCTCAATTTTGAAGTAGATATCGTCAACCGATTGAGCTGAAATTTTGTATACACGTTTACTTTGGATGACAATGCACGATAAAATATGTGACGTCA